>JAOBBB020110191.1:0-13156 GCA_025331005.2 Zoanthus gigantus
ACCTGCACTCTGGAACAACCTTCCAAATGTAGTTAGATCTGCCACTAGCATTAACTCTTTTAAGAAACTTCTTAAGAATCATTTTTTTAAGATGGCATTTGACCTATAAATTCATTTAAAATAACTAATTCTTACTTAAATTCAATTAATCTGTTTTAATATTAATTTTATTAAGTAATTATTTTGTATTTTATTTTATTATTTGTTTTATACAAATCAATTTTATATCATTCTGTAAAGCGCGCAAGATCATCTACCTATGATTTGCTGCGCTATACAAGATTGAAATATTATTATTATTATTATTATTATTAACTCAATTAAGTGCTGCTAATCATGAACAGTTGAACTATAAAATTATATATCATAAAAATGAAAATAATATACAATTATTGGACTAGGTTGAGCAAAATATCGTGATTTGTCAGTGGTGAGCAGATTCATTATTTGCTGAAGCCAAAGGCCGAGGCAAATAACTAATTTGCAAGAGTAGTGTACATAAATGATGGTTCTGGTGCAAAAAACGCTTTTACCCCTAATTCCTCGTTATTTCTGACAACTAAAACTTTCACCCTCATTTTTCCTATCATTTCAACGACTCACCTACTACCCCCCACATTCACAAACGCTAAACAAATATTTGTGCAAGCGCAAAAATACAACATTTGCAAATCATGATACAAAGATTTGCAAATGTGAAAATTTGTAAAATTAGCAACTGCAGCAACTGCAGCAAAATGCAAAAATGCAAAATGTAAATATTTTGAGGTTTCACAAAAATTTGTTTTTCAAAAATCGAAAAAACGAATTTAAAGATAAAATTTATATAATAATATATATATAACAAACTATATAACTATGGATAACATAAATTTTGATAAAATGAAAGTTGTCAAATTGAAAGACACTGCCAAAAAGCTTCGCATCAAGTGTTATTACAAAATGCGTAGAGACGAACCAATTGAGGCAATTATTGCCGCTGAAAGAGAACTCGAAAAACAGCAACAACTCGAAAAACAACAACTCGAAAAAGAACGACTTATAAAAGAACTCGAAAAACAACAACTCGAAAAAGAACGACTTATAAAAGAACTCGAAAAACAACAACTCGAAAAAGAACGAATTGAAAAAGAACGACTTGAAAAAGAACTTGAAAAACAACTACTCGAAAAACAACGACTTATAAAAGAACAAAATATTGAAAAAGAACTTGAAAAACAACGACCTGAAAAACAACGACTTGAAAAAGAACGAATCGAAAAACAACAACTTGAAAAACAACAACTCGAAGGAGAACTCAAAAAAACAACAACTCGAAAAAGAAGACTTGAAAAAGAATTTGGATTCCAACGACTTGAAAAAGAATTTGGATTCCAACGACTTATAACAGAACTAGTTGAAAAAGAACTTGAAGAAGAAGAACAACTTCATAAACATCGACTTAAAAGCAAGCTTATATCTACATAGAATACGGATGCTTAGAACGCTAAGAGAAGAAAAACGTTGGAATCCCTAGCTAGAAGGCAGGGCATTCGAAATTATGCAACCATGACTAGCCCACAAATTGCGAAGGCTATTAATGATAAGAGGAAGGCAAAACCTCCACCCCCACCGCCACCTCCGCCAATACGCTCTTTCACTAGACCTTGTCGACAAGCTACTCCATCAATACCACCAGCGCCACCACCTCCACCAATACATACTGTCCGCAGACCTCGTCAACAAGCTCCTCCAAAACCGCCACCAAGTAACCCGCCACAGCCGCCACCAAGAACTACTAGTGTACCACCGCCACTACTGCCAAGACCGCAAAAACTGCTTGATATGAGTAAGTCGATACCGAGGCCAATCTACCAATTCCAGAACCTGTAGCTCCAACTCGAAATTCCTGGTTTCAATCATTAAAAAATGTTGCAAGCAAGGTTTATAACCCAGTGAAGAAGTTTACGGATTGGGTGACATCGTTTGTTCCTGAAAATATCAGGGAGACTGTGAGTAGAAAAGCCGAAAGTTTGAAAGAGCAAGTACATCGTATATTAGTACCTGATGATGATGATGATGATGAATTGCATGATGCTTTAGAATATCCAGATGAAGATCTAGAACCGATACAGCAGGAAACAGCATTTGATGGTTATCTAAGTACTCACAGACTAAAAGGCTTGAAATGATCCTACAAGCTATCTTCAAACTATCAACGACAGAGTCATTCGCTTTTGGGAAGAAAATCTAAGACAGGGCTCTTGGAAGATTAACACCATCTTAACCTCTAAATTCCACATGAAAGATGAAGCCACTGGTGAAATTACAGTCACGAGTTACTGTCATGCCCATTTTCTTGTATACGAAGTAACAGAAGCAACCGATCTACCTGCAATGTTTGATGAAATGAGCAGACGCCAGTTAGCAAATACAGAGAAGTTCCAATCTCGAAATACACTGTGGGTTTTTGAGGAAATGATGTGGTACGATATCAACATGGATACCTTTGAACCAGTGGATGGAAGCTCATATATCGAACTACCAGCTAAACTCAAAAATTAGCACGCAATATTCAACGTGAAAAACAAGACTGATAACGAGTGCTTCAAATGGTCATTAACCTCTGCAGTTTACACGCTAAAGAAAGACCCTCAGAGGCGAAACAAACTGATGAGGGAAGACGCCAAGAATTTCGATTGGACTGGAATTTCATTTCCAATGCCTTTTAATCGAATAAAAATCTTCGAGAAGAACAACCCCAATTATGAAATCTGGGTATTTGGATGGAAGAACGACAAGGTTTACCCAATCAGATCTGGCAAAGATGAAATAGATTTACTCTACCTCAAGAATGAAAATACGAAACACTACTGCTGGATCAAAGATATCGATAAATTGTGCTTCTCACAAGCAAGAAAACATGAGAATAAGAAACACCTTTGCAGAAGATGCGTAAGATTTATGCATTCTAAAAAGGCGTTGGATGAACATCGCGATTTATATGCTCCACCAATGAATCAGTGAGTTTCAAAATGCCTAAAGAAGGTTCAGAGATTTCCTTCCATAATCATAATTTATCCGAAAGATGAGAGTGCCGTTCGTTGCGTATGCCGATTTTGAATGTATCACTGATAAGATACTCAAGGTTGGTCCTAAGAAAAATGAATCAACTGATAAATACCAGCAGCATAAGCCATCAGGATTCACTTATTTGATAAAATGCTTCAACGACAAAGTTTTTTACACCAAACTTGAACGTCGCGTCATCACATCATCTAACGATGATATCGCACAACAGTTCATTGATTCACTAGAAAATTACGTTAAGGATTTATATAAGAAGGCACCAGACAATAAGAAGTACCACAATAAAACACCATGGGATTCCCTCGATTTTGAAAAGGCAACTACTTGCTACATTTGTGGGGACATTCTTGGAAATGGTAAAGTGTGGGATCATTGCCACTTCACCGGCGAATATAGCTAGGCGCAGCACTCAGAGTGTGTAACATGAATTTCAAGGTCCCAAAGTTCATCCCTGTAATATTTCACAACCTCTCAGGCTATGACAGTCATCTCTTTATCAAAAACCTCGGTAAATCAGCAGGTGAAATCAAATGCATACCACAAACTGAGGAGAAGTACATGTCATTCAGTAAAACTATTGTGGTAGACACCTTCCAAAGCGCAGAGGGAAAGACTAAAGAAGTCAAGCGTGAATTACAATTCATCGACAGTTATAAATTCACGTTATCTTCTCTTGATGATTTGGTGAAGAATATGCCAAGATCGTCCTTTAAGTTGACAAAAAAATACTGTGATGCGTTAAACTTTACTCCAGAGCAGTTCGGGTTATTACTCCGAAAAGGTGTATTCCCTTACGATTGGTTCGATAGCTTTTCTAAACTCAAAGAACGCAAACTGCCGCCGAAAGAAGCGTTCTTCTCAATGCTCTATAACAAAGACATCTCAGACGACGACTGCGCGCATGCGCAAAAGGTTTGGAAAACCTTCAAAAATGTGCACTATGAAAGATTACCATAATTTATACCTTGATTCTGACGTCATTCTACTGGCTGATGTCTTCAAAAATTTCAGAGACGTTTGCAGCCAGCACAATAAATTAGACCCTGCCTGGTACTAGTCAGCACCGGGACTATCCTTGGGATGCTATGCTGAAGTTGACAGAAGTTGACCTCGAACTTCTGTCTGATTATAACATGTTAATGATGGTTGAGAAAGGCATTTGAGGTGGCATATCCATGATCACTACTCGGTACGCCAAGGCCGACAACAAATACATAAAGAAATATCAGTCAAATCGTCAAGCAGATTACATCGCCTATCTTGTCTTATCTCTTTGCGATAATTTGCATCTGTGGCATTTTTCACTTGTGGTACTTTGCGTTTGCTACCTTTTGCATTTCTGGTATTTTGCATTTCTTGTTTTTGAATCCAGCTCCAATCCATATTCCAAACTCGGATTATATTACCTATTTCGACGCCAACAACTTATACGGTTGGGTTATGTCCAAGAAGCTTCCCACTCACGGTTTCAGATGGATGACTGACAATGAACTCGAGAAGTGAAGAAATCTTCCATGCATCCTTGAAGTTGATATGAATTACCCCGAACATCTTCACGACTTACACAACGACTACCTGCTAGCTCTGGAGAGGATAGGTGCTATTGAAGTCGACAAATCGATACCAAACCTACGAAACAAGAAGAAGAACGTCATCCATCACGAAGCACTAAAACAATGCGTGGAACTCGGACTGGAAGTCACCAAAATTCATTGAGGAATAACCTTCTACAAGTCTGAATGGTTGAAGCCCTACATAGACCTAAACACTGAACTACGTACAAAAGCCACTGATAACTTCGAGAAGAACTTCTTCAAATTGATGAACAACTCTGTGTTCGGTAAGACGATGGAGAACGTCAGAAACAGAGTCAACATTGATTTGATAAGCAATGAAGCGCAAGCCAGGAAGTTCATATCCGAACCAAGATATGAAGATAGGAAAATCTTCAGCGAGAACCTAATCACAATCCCGTATATCTAGATATGGCCATCCTCGATCTTTCAAAGACTTTGATGTACCAATTCCACTATGGCTACATCAAACCAAAATATGGTGAAAATGCCTGCCTTCTCTTCACCGATAGTGACAGCTTGATGTATCTCATCAGAACCGACGACGTATATAAGGACATCTCTCCTGATGTAAGAGACATGTTTGACACCAGTGAATACCCACCAGACCATCCATCAGGCATACCGACTGGTTTGAACAAGAAAGTCTTAGGTATGTTCAAAGACGATGTCAAAGGCAAGCAAATCGATGAGTTTGTTGGTCTAAACTATATACCTACAATATGGATGAAGGACAAGAAGCAGAGAAGAGGAGCAAGGGTATCGCCAAAGGAGTCGCGAAGAACAACATCTCATTTGATGACTACAAAGACTGTCTTTTCAGTCGAAATGTACATTATAGAAGCATGAATATCATACGATCTTATGAACACAACGTTTTCACTGAGACTGTTTATAAGGTGGCATTATCCAGCAAGGATGACAAGCGGATTGTCCACGAAGATAGCATCCATACATACGCTTTTGGTCACTGGAGAACGAAGTCTGGAGGCGACTCTGTATCTTCGGGAACAACTTGAAGTTCCTCTCTGACAAACGATCGTTTTGGCACGTCTTGGCTTCTATCTAAGTAATACAACATCAGCTGATCATTTCCAACCTCAGCTCATTCCACATCACAAATCCCTATGCTCCATATGGGGTCAGTGGCACGCCGACTATCACCTCCTTCATATTCCCTTGGTGCAAGTAAATACCTTACTTGCACACCAGGAGGAAGTCTCATCTCCTTGTGACCGACAGGCCATTTAAAGTCTATCTTTCTCACCCCAACTTCATTCATAGCTATAGCCTCAACAGGTTCTTTCCCTGTCACACGCTTCGTCTCACTATTCATCGACTTTAGCACACCTCACAACCTCTTCACCCAAACCCCACTTCTCTCACCCTCTTCTAGTAACATCTCTTGGGCATATTGCTGACTGAACAATTTCTCAGACAATGTTCTATTTTCCCTTTCCACAACAGCTTGAGCCCTATGATTTTTGGCTTCGCTTCCTTGGATATGAACTTTGTGCTTTTTCATCAACTTGGTGACATCACCCATAAACTCTTTCCCAGGATCGACTATCAAACAAAGTATTGGGAAATTTCAGCTTCTTCCTAGAATAGATCTTCAGAAACGCTTTGGCAACTCTGCCCGAGGTTTTACTAGACAATGGCTTGACGTCTGTATATCTCGAGGCAACATCAACCACCACCAAAGTATACTTTTCCCCTTGATCAGTAGGTAAAAACAACAAGTCTGCCTGTTGCAAATAGTTCGGTTTGTCAACAACCCAATGGGGTCTAGGTATGTACTTCGGTGCCAGCAAATAGATCTGCCACAAAGCTTGCTTCTCTAGCGTCATCTTTTGAAACCTTTGCAGCTTCTGCTAATTTCGTCACAGCTTGGCTACCTTTCCAGTAACCTTTTTCACTGTAAAAAATCTTCGAGAGCCTATTGTCCACCACTAAAACAACTTTAAAGTTAGCGACTCTTCACTCTAAAATACCATGAGTTAAGCTATCTCGGAAATTTTAAATCCAAACAGGAATCCACGAGAAGCTTTTGGTTTGAAAGTAGACATCAACGTTACATCGTATCACGTTAAACCCCTCATCTGTTAACCCTGGCGAAACATTGTACGTTAACATACCAAAACTAGCTAGAGGGAATTGTCATCGTTCCTGGCAGTGTTGAACTTCTATTCCATCTCAATGTCGCAGGTCATGCGAACAACACCCTTGTCAATAATGTTGGTCGAAACTTGGTAACGAGTATCAAAGTTAAATTTGGCGGCGAGATTCTGCAAGATACCCAGAAGTATGATCTACTCCAAACATACAACGATATTTTCCTCACCAAGGAAGAGCGTGAAGATCGATTAAAGCAAGGCATCTCTTCTGTATACATGAGGAAGCTCCGCACCAGTGCTGGTGACAAAGTCACCTCAGATGCTGGTGAGGTAGCACTCGCCTCAATACATAATACCAAATATAGAATTCCATGGGATCATCTAGTCCTCAATGGACATGGCGTCTTCTACCCAAAAGCTCTACCGAATCATCTTCAATTTGAGTTGACGTTCGCTGATGTCAAAGATATTGTCATCTATTCTAACGTCACCAAAGCCCCTAATTATACGATTACAAACTTGGAGTTAGAGTACCAAGCCATCTCTAGTGACTACCTATCAGTACAAGCGAGAGCTTCCTATCAATCAAGTAAGGGGTTCTTCTATGAAAACATTCTACTTCACAAAACGTTACCGTCTCCAAACCGAATGACAGCCTCATCAATGAACATGTCAACATACCACGGAGATCTATGACTGGAATCTTGTGTTTGTTCACAGAGGCACATAATGCTGGAACGCGACACTCGGAGAAGTTTGTGAACCCAAACATCAAAAGTATTTCTGTGAACATAGATGGTATTCCCAACCGCCTTTTCTCCAAAGGCATGGAACCATCTGATGCATGGGATTCTATCAAAAAACGTATGGACAAAGAAGGTTGGTTGACTGAAAAGGATTTTTACACGGGAAACAAATATGCTTTGTGGATTGACTTGCGAACGCTTCCAGACATTGGAATTCATGGAGGAGATCTTACACTAAACAATACACGAGATGGCGTGAAACTTGAAATCACTAGGAAGGTTGGAGGCTCAGGGAATATGACGTGCCATATGTATGTAGTCGCTGATGCCTTGATGGAAGTGATGAACTCCGACTTGAAATCAATCCTACATTAGACAAACGTACTTAGAAGTTATCCTATCTTGCTACTAGATAAGGTGCAAGAACTACGTCACAAAATACACCTTTTCACTGTATTATCATTGGCCTCACAAATTGTAGTAAAACGCAGTACTTGGTTGAAAAACTATGTGGCCCATTCAAAGGTGTATTTGACTTCAACTTTTTGATTTGTCCAACCTATGCCTATAACAACACTTACTATGGCTTCGCCAAAGGTAACAAAGACTTTCTAGTAGCCACACCATCCGCTGACAGTGAAGATGAGATTAACCAATTACTTCAAGACGCCAGCACCTTGTTCACTGGGACAAACGCTTTGATCATCTTGGATGATTGCGCCATGTCAAAAGTAATGAAGAAGCGCTCAAACAAGTTAATCGAACTTGCAATCTCCGGTAGGCATAAAGGTCTGTCAGTGTGGGCTCACACACAACAACTAACCTCAGTAGCTAAACCCTTTCATGATAACGTCGCTTGCGTTGTGGCATTTTATACATCCAATAAGACATGTAAATCCTATTCGAAGAATATGGCTGTCACTTGGATGAAGAAACACGCAAGAAGTTTGTCCAGATTCTGAAAGAAGAAAGATACTCGAGACTTTGCTTTTCACTGAGATATCCGTTTACATGTTACGTTGAAATACCATCGCCATCTCAAACATTGTTGACTTAAAGTTTTGAGTCTAGAGAATACAATACTAACATGAAGGAGATTGAGGAATATCTCGTTGAAGAATCAGTGAGCTCGCCACCAGAAGAAGATCAGGAACTTGAAATCAAGGGTGAGCCCCTCGCTATTTTAGCGTCAATGGGCGGCACCAAGGAGTATACAGGCGTTGAGTTGAGTGTGAAAGACATCAAAAATTTATCGGCAAAAGAGGTTGAAAAGTACCATCTTCGCACTCAAGCTGTTACGGGAAAACAGCTGACAGTTGGACTAGTTGAAAACGTCATCAATTTAGGTGCACAAACACTAGCTCACATGCTACCAAGTACATTCATCTTAGACTCTGAGCAACTTGCCAAAGATTGGAACAAGAATGAATTATTGAAGAAAGAATTAACCATCTTCGCAGGCTATTTGGCTTTCAAAGGTGGAAGGTTGTTGGCACTGACTAGCGCTCTATTTGATGTTGTTAAGAACATTAAACTACGACAAAAAGAACAAAAATGTAACAGTGCTGAAACGTCAGAAACATTGTTCCAGGGCCATTGAAACATTGTTGAATAGTCATTGTTATTGACTTATCTTTACGTACTTATGAACAAGTAAAGAAAGATGTCCGAACAAAAAGATGAAATAATAACCAGCGAAGCTCCACCACCACCACCCCCAGAGGTTAGTCAACCCAAAAAGAAGAAAGACCCAAAGAGAGTTCTTGCTGGGAAGCGTGTTGCCAACTGGAACAAGAGGGCGAAGGAGGCTCTTCTGAGAGAAACGAAACGAGAAAATGAAAAGAACAAAGGATTGCTTCCATTAATGAATGTCATAGCCGCGGTAGCGCTAGGTGTAGAGGGAGTTGTCCTATACTTACGTTATAGAACTTTAGAAGCCTGAAGTAGAACAACCACTGCCACCGCCGCCTCCCCCACCCAATACACCAGAGGTAACAAGTAGAATTACAACACCAAAAATAGGTAGGGAGTGATGAAGCGTAATTTTACGTCGAATTTGATAGGTACATTTTGGTAGGTCACCAAGATTTTAGAAGATTTAGAATGTCAAATTAAGCGTAAAATCACGCTTAATTTGATATGGGAATTTTGGTAGATAGGTATATATGCAAATACACTGGTCAAGATTTTTTGTGAGGGGAACGATTCTAGTGTAAAATCACATCGAATTTGATATGGGAATATTGATAGAACACCAAGATTTTTTAGTATTTAGAATGTCAAATTAAGCGTAAATTCACGTCGAATTTGATATGGAAATATTCGTAGATAGGTATATATGCATATACACCAAGATTTTTTGTGAGGGGAACAATTCTAGTGTAAAATCACGTCGAATTTGATATGTGAATATTGGTAGATAGGTATACATCCAAGAATGTCAGTAAAATTATCTTAAAAGTATAGTATAACACTTGGTAAAAAATGGCAGAAGAGAACAAACTTGTAAAAACCGTAACCGACGCGGCAGTCCTTATGGGTCTAGCAGCTGGAGTTGGTTGGATTGGGAAAAAGATTCTCAAGGAGAATTTTCTAGGTGATCCTAGTTCAAGCGTGATGAATTATATGAAATTCACTGGAGTTCTTGCTGGATCGATGGCTTTGAAAACCTATTTGGTGGATCAGAAAATAATACCTAAAATCATGTAACACAAAACTATTTAAAAATACAATCGAGCAAGGAGCATACTGGTGAATACGTCAACTGGCAGTGGAGTACAAACTGTCTTTTACTTTGAGTGCTGGCGGACTTGGTACAGGATTGACTGGAGTCGGCCTTCCTGTAGCAATAAGCCTTGGTGCATTGGGAGGCATTTGTGTTGTAGTGAGTGTTATCACTGAAGGATTGGTGAAAAGTATTTCCAAGAATGTGACAAAGCATGAAAAGACTGTATGTCAGGCGAAATTGAACACGATAAAAGATATTGACTCGAACGCTTTGGAGGATGACAAAATAAGTCCCGAAGAATTTCATTTGATAAAATCTGAAGTTGAAAAATACCAAAATATGAAAAGATCAGTAAGGAGGAAGCATGTAAAAGAAATAAGGCAAGGTCCCAACGAAGCTAAAATCAAAAAGATGCAAGATCAGATACGTGCAGATATCCTTAAAAAACTAGGCGCTCCGCCAACAGCACGAGAAACATAGAATGTATTGTAAGATGCAGTTGTTTCAGCAACACTATACCAGATGAGCGGGTACCAGCTTATAACCCTGAGGTTTAAGTTGGACTATCTAGAGTTTAAAAGTCAAGATTCTATTAGTATAAACTCTTAACAGAAACAATGAGCGCATGGAAAATATTTCAAGAACGTTATCCCATGCTGACTTGTCAAGATTTACACAGAAAGACTGACAGCAGTAATAGCGTCTTTTTCAAGTCCAAGGATGGTTCGGAAATGGTTGAGGTTTTCGGAAAAGGCAAATTCATATATGACAATTTCACCAAGGAGATGAAAAAGGCTTTGGGGCTCATCACGGATTTCCCTGTAGAGCTGTCATTGAATGCTAATCCAAAATTGCCAGTTCCAGCTCTTGGTGCTGCAGATAAACGTCGAACTTTTGATTTTCCAAACCTCGAAATCTTTGTGACGCCGACAGATTCATTTAGGGTGAAGTTCGGCGATGTCTTTGTAGATACGAAGTTGACTCATCACAGTGGCAAGGAATCTCATAGATTGCTGAATTCTCCCGACATCTCCTATTGGCCGCAACAGTTGAACTTTGCAGTCTGGTGTGCAATGACTGGATGTGGAATAAGTTCAAGAATTCTGTTTGAGGATAAGATGAAGGATGGAATTCACGATGTGACTGATGATGAATTACACCTACCAAAACAAGTCCAGTCGTTTATCTGGGGTTTCACGTGTATTTTACAATCAGAAGAATATTGCACGAACTTGGTGGAATACAGAGCCTTGCCCGGTAATGACGCTGAACAATACATATGACGTTCCATCGTATAAAAGACTGTGCAACGAGTTTGGGATTTCCCCGAGCACAGACTTCAGATTTCGCCAAGGGATGAACGAAGGTTTAGGCAATGTTTACATTTATTACTCTAATTTAGGATATGGTAAGACTGAAGCTAGTTATCCAGGAAATTACAAGTTCAGTGACGAAGATGGGAATGCGAGTGATGGTAACTTGATTCAGTATATTACAAATGCATCTTCTGAAAATCAGTATGAACATTTTGTTGTTCCTTTATCTTCTGGGTTAACAAAAGCTGGACAAGCTAGAATCAATCAATCGATCAAAGCGTTTGTATACTGTATTTTAGGCACTCAAGTGAATGTTCGAAGTGGAATACTCGGAAACTCTGGAAGTGCAGAAGAGGTGAGACGTGAATCTTTAGTTCTCATGGAAGATGCAGTGAAGCAACCAGATATTAGCAAATCTGTCCAAAGATTTCAGCTAGCAGTTCAGGAGGCGAAGATGAAGTTAAACTTGGCAATATCACCAGGGACATGGTTGATGCCAAGTAGGATGGTTATCAATACAGAATCAACAGTTGGATATAACAATAAGTTAAAACGTGTCACTCCAAACATGAAACTTGGGGTGAATTCTGATGTCAATGCTGACGGTACTGTGAGTGTTGGCATCAAGCATAATCTTGGGACGAGCAAAAAGAAGCTACCACATGCTCTTCCACACATGTTACGAAAAGTTGGTGATAGTATTGCAATGGAAAGTCTTGATGATAAGACTATTCCAAAGACTGTGAAGAGAATACATACGCAACATGAAGTTAAGATAATAATAATTATGACGATAGCTGCAGCAGCAATAGGATGGATGTTGTCTTGTTGAGAAGAAAGATTTGTACTTTGTAATACGTTTCGTGTTACAAAAACATCTTATAAGACATTCTATCTTTATCTATTACAATAAATACAGTTATTTATAGCTATTCCATGATCACAAATCCTTCTAAAAAATCTTCGTCTATTACACTCATTGCAAGCATTTAAAGCTATTCTACGAACACAAATCCCTCCTCCTCCGCAATCTTTACAAACATACCTTTGTTTGCCATGTTGGCAAATACCACCTCCTCGACATTCTTGGCATTTATACCTTTGTTTATCATGGTCGCAAATGCCTTCTCCGCCTACTCAGAGTTCTTTGCATTCTTTGCAATGATACCTTTGTTTGTCATGATTGCAAACACCTCCTCCTCCTACTCTGAGTTCTTTGCATTCTTTGCAATGATACCTTTGTTTGTCATGATCGCAAACACCTCCTCCTCTTACTCTGAGTTCTTTGCATTCTTTGCAATGATACCTTTGTTTGTCATGATCGCAAACACCTCCTCCTCCTACTCTGAGTTCTTTGCATTCTTTACAATGACACCTTTGTTTGTCATGATCGCAATGATGTTTATCTCTTCCGTGTATATATCTTTTTCTACGACCTGGTCTTGCTGCCATATCAGGATTTTGTTGGAAGTATTCACGAGTTAACGTTCTCGGCACTCTGTGAGGTTCGGCTATGAGAGCACAACACAACACAATAGATATACAGGTTCTCCCCTCGGGGCTTTTCAGAACCTGTTTACAAATATATACAGTTGAGGTCAGATAG
>JAOBBB020110288.1:0-13155 GCA_025331005.2 Zoanthus gigantus
ATTCTGATTATTAATAATAATAATAATAATAACAATAACAATAATAATAATAATAATAATAATAATAATAATAATTTATTAGCTTTCCCCTTGGGGCTTTTCAAAATTAATATACAGATTCTAAAATTATACTTTAAAATTTACAACTAGAATTTTAAAGAATTATTAACTAACTATTTACAGTAGACTAGTTTTTAGCAAATTTTTGAAGGATTTTACAGACGTGAGTATTTTCAGGTCTTCACCTAATTCATTCCATAAGGACACTGCTCTGTAAGAAAAGGTTCTCAGGCCGCTAGATGATTTAAATAGTGGAATTTGAAGTTTTTTGTTTTTATTTCGGGTTGTACAATTGTGAACAGAAGATCGTTTTTTAAACTTAGTACAAAGATACTCAGGCGCTAAGTAATATTTCTTTCTTTTTAATAGTCCAGTGCAGTTTGAATGACAAGTTCACCCCTGTAGACTGTGAACATGTGTTGTATGATCTCCATTCCCTGGAATACACCATTGACCATTTACGAAAGGTGTGCTACAATAAGTGCTATGTTTATGACAAGTTTGCACAGGTCCTTAAAGTACTCAAAATGCTTGAATTTACAAAGGATGCTTAAAAGTGCTTTAACTGTTAAACAAATTTGTAAGCCAGCAAGATCAAAGTGAGATAGCTATTTAATTTTGTCACATAATTTTTATAAAGCTTGTGTCCCATTCTGTCTTACTTTTTGTGCTGGGCTTCGTTGGTGGGTGAGGTTGGCACAGTTGGTAAGATCTCTGCCTTCTAGCCATGTTCAAGGTCCCCAGTTCGATCGTCAGCTTTGCCAAGATTTGAATATTTGTGCGACCCTCTTCTACCTAACCTATTCAGCTTTCCATCCTTCCAGGGTAGGTAGATGAGTACCAGCGTCTGGTGGGAGCTGACCTGCGATGGATTAGTGTCCCATCCAGGCGGAGTCCAAGACTCTCTTTGCTTTAACGTCATCATCATCTTTGTTTAGCTTCTCTAGTTTCCCACTCCTGAGATTGGACATAAAAAACATTTCATTACATTATTACTATTTAGTCATTTTTAATGTACTTATGGAGAGTGAACTCTAATTAAGAGTAAAATTGTACTGTATGGTTGACTTGAATTCATTTTATCTTTTCTGTCCAACGCATGCCAGCATGTAAAACGGACGTAAAACCGAATATGATGATGATGATGATGATTGAACAAATGCAACCAGTAATCGTAGTGGAACTTGATTTCTGCCCAGTTGTGTAGCCATTCTGCCACCAAGCCTTTTCTACTTAGTACATAACGATTTTGTTCTGTTAATAATACTTTTTCATGTAAGACTACATAGAGATACAATTTCGCCGGCCTTGATAATTATAGTTTCAAGTTACTATAAGATAGAAACTATGCAATATTAATTTATAAAGTTGAAGCACTGCAGTGGCTTAATTTCAAGTCTTTTTTCCATTTTTGCTTGCTTTTTGTTCATGCATTACCACAAAGATTTGTTATCTGTTAATTCTGATTAGTAAAGCTCAAGCACTTTGCTTATTTTTCAGTCAGTGGTATATTATGTGAGAGTGTGTTGTGGTAACTTTAAAGGTTTTGGTCCATGGCTGGATTCAAGTCCTCCCTGTGCTACTCCATCAAGTAAGTACCAACAGTTGCACTGAAGTCCAGTGAGTTAATTATAATAATAAATAAATCATAATGTTAATGATAATAATAACTTTAGTATGTTTATCCAGGAAGCCTAACTTACAAAAGCGATTCTCAGTAAGGTTCTTAAGTATTTGAATATTTAACTGTAAACATTTTGATTAATTTCCTGTCGAGTGAAACACGGAAACATGGAAAGCAAAAGCAACTTTGTGAGTGAAGACATTAAGAGGAGATTTATGAAACATATAAATTACTCTTGATCTTTTTTCATCACACATTAAAAAACCATGCAAACTCATTGTGCAGTTGAGAAAAGTTCTAAATTGCAGCTGGAAGAAATCTGGATTCTCTTAAATTTGGTTCATCTTTATTATCTAATGAAAGCAAGCCAAGTAACACCACAATAGCATCATTGCTAAAGAGGTGTATTTTAAGAGCTTAAAGGGACGCAGAGGAAAGTTTGACTGTCTCATGAATGAGATGTTTTTTTTATTAAAAGATTGAAAACAACCTTAGAAAATCAGACTCTGTTCAAGCCAAATTCGATGTTTGACGTATAAAATTTTTAAAAATTGTTTAACTGTTTTCCTTTTTGTTTTACCTTCTTTGTTTTAGTTTATACATACATTGATTTTAGTCTTCAAATTTTTTGACTTTATAAATGTGTTTGTTAATAGGAATATTTTTTTAATAGTTTTAATTATGTTTTTTGCTGCAGATCAGTAAATCCAGTTGTCTTTTTTCCTGTTAACACTGCGTGCAACAGTTTTAAGATAGTTTTATCTAATGACATTGTTATGTTTGCAGGTTGGCATGAAGTACATGACACAAAACCTCGATTTCAAGGCAGACAAGATGTAATTGATGATCTCTTCAGTCGTGTATGGCAGAGCCATGAAACATTTTCTCCTCAGCGTGCTCTTCGAAGGCCACATAGCACTTTTGAAAATCATACTGGTAAGTGTTGTGTCAGTGAATAAGTTAAACATCTCCTACCTACCCCTCCCCTCCCCTAACCTTCCCTTTCTCTACCCCACCCTTCACTTCCCCTACCTCCCCCTCCCTTACCCTAACTTTTTCCTACCATATCCTGTCGCTCTTAATTGACTGCAGGGATATATTTTTCATCCATTTTATCCCTCTGAATTTCGACACATGGTCCTTTTTTACAGAAAATAATAAATACAACGGCTCGGTTACTTTAACGGGTGGGATATTTGAACTTCCCCTGCGTCAGAGGCAAGTTAGATGGGAATTTTGGTAATAAATGTGTATTTTTAAGTTGTCAAAACATAGCCATACCCTTACAGCTCAAGTATTCCCATTATCCTGCTCCTAAACTGCCAACCAGGCGATTTACACAATATTTAAAAATGTACAGAACTGGAAAAAGGCGAATCAACCAAGGGTAGCAGGAGACAAGCAGTAAGAAAAAGCATTACCAAGTATACTAACATTTTCTTCCATTCGGCACCAAAATTTGTCAAGAATTTAAGGAGGTGAGTGTATTTAGCATCCTGGTTTTTAAAATCATGTTATAGTTGGTGTTGATTGCACTTAGTTCTGACAAGGTACACTCATGGCTGATAGTAGGTGAAAGTAATTGTCGAAAAAAATTGTTATGAGTTGTATAGTAATCAATTTGTTATAAAACTGTTTGCATCTCTATGTAGCTTCTTGGAGTACTTAAATTAAACGTTTTCGAAACCTTCATTCTGGAAATAATTGTTCTGATTGTCATTAACTCTATCTAGGAGTGTATTTTAAATTTTGCTGATTGGCTTTTCATCTTTTTGAGATTTAAGTTTTGTTTGTTTTGTTTAAAAAGGTTTTTTTATGCTTTACGTAATCTTCGACTGATATTAAGCCGACAACATTTTTTTTGTTTAAGTAATTGTTCCAGACGACGTATCTGTGTAAAATATCACCATCTTTCACTGGGAACAAACCTGCGATTGATTAGTATTGTCCAGGGTAATCAATGACTCTTGTCTTTCTGCAACCAGTACACTAATAAAAGCAGGAATTAAGGCTGGTCAAATAGATTCCTGGAAACGTATAATTTCTCTTCTAGTACTTATTATCAACAACGACTTGGAAAAAACTTTTTTAAGAGACATAAACACAAACAACGCTATTTCTACTTGGAAGCAAGATTACCAACAAAACAAAATGGAAAGTCTAACAAAACGTTTCGCATTAACGGAATCAACTAAATTGTTGAAAGAGATAACAGGATTTTACCAAAGCGTATGCGTTTATAACCTATTATCACCACTGTTTTTGTTGTTGATTCATTGTACCCAGGGGTGTATACTTAGCTGCCCAAATGTTCACTGATGACGGCAAGGTTCTTGTTACGCTGGATGAGAATCTTCCAGTCATTGAAGTGGACGACAGTTATCCCAGTTCGTTTCAACAAGACGTCTGTTGGCTCATGAAGGTAAGCAACGTAGAACCGTTTTTACCCTTTGGAAGTTTTGTAAAACGTCCTGTTGTTAAAACATGTTTACCCTTTAACTTAACCTGACTTTATCTTGGAAACCTTAACGTTTCTAGCTGTTTACTTCTTCAATACTTAAATAAATGTTGCCTGGATAAGCGAAAAATAGTTTTGTTGAAATGGTAGACTTAATATCATTATGTTGAAATTAAATCTCTATACTTGTTTTATGCTTTGGCCAGGAATGAAAAGTTTTTAGAGAGTAAAACAAATAAATTCTGCCGACACGAATCATTTCTAAGTCATGACCCTTTTGTTTTAGTGGAGAAACATTGAGGAAATAACGTCGTATAGTTCTAGCCAGTGTTTTCTTTCACTAGTTTCCATTTTCACAAAAACGTTTTTTAACAAAAATGCAAAACTAAATGCGACCAATTTTTAAAAAGCCCTTGTTTGATTTGGGTTCTGTATACTTGTCAACCAGGTTGCCTGCACGTGGAAGGACGTCAAAAAATTGAAACAAGAAGTGGAATCAATGTCATCATCAACTTCATCAATGTTCCGGTGCAAATTATTACAAGCTGCTGATACAATGCAAGTAAGTCACATTTGGTACTAGTACTGGTACTGGAAAACCTGGTGTATCTTGTGGGAAAACCTGGTTTATCTTGTGGGAAAACCTGGTGTATCTTGTGGGAAAACCTGGTTTATCTTGTGGGAAAACCTAGTGTATCTTGTGGGAAAACCAGGTGTACCTTGTGGGAAAAACAGGTGTGTCTTGTAGGAAAACCTGGTGTATCTTGTGGTAAAACCTGGTGTATCTTGAGGGAATACCAGGTGTATCTTGTGAGAAAACCTGGTATATCTTGGTAAAAAACCTGGTGTACCATGTGGGAAAGCCAGGTGTATCTTGTAGGAAAACCTAGTGTATCTTGTAGGAAAACCAGGTGTATCTTGTGGGAAAACCTGGTGTATCTTGTAGGAAAACCAGGTGTATCTTGTGGGAAAACCTGGTGTATCTTGTGGGAAAACTTGTTGTATCTTGTGGGAAAACTTGTTGTATCTTGTGGGAAAAGTAGTTGTATCTTGTGGGAAAATTAGTTGTATCTTGTGGGAAAAGCAGGTGTATCTTGTAGGAAAACCTGGTGAATCTTTTGGGAAAATCTGGTGCAACTTGTGGTTTCATCTTTAGCTATACTCATACATGTCTTTTTGTTCTTGATGGATACCGTGATGTGAAATGTTTACATGCACTACCACCATATGAAATTCTTTGAGTTGTTTCAAATGTAACTGTAGAGTACACAGCCTGTTCAAGACATAATTTAGTAAATGAATGATAAAGCATTGGTTAATTCCGAGTCTCTGTTTCATTTTATGGTTACGGAAATTTCCTCTAATGTGGCGGGGCTCTAAGTATGTCGGCAGAGATGGTTCGGGATGAGAGAGTGAAAGGTAGTGAGCGAGATATTACAAACTGAAATGATATAAAGGCACAGCTTAGATTCCATTTTGTTTTAAATCACAGTAGCTAAAATGTATTTTCACATCTATATTCTTCCCGTATCCACTGATTACTCGTTTTGGTTTAAATTAAACTGAATGTTCCCTTATTTTTTGTCCGACAGGTAGCACTTGGTAAGCAGCATTTGGGTCAGCTACATTACAAGGCAATCAAGGATAGAAATGGCAGTACCATTATTGTTGCTGTCAGCCAGGTGCTGGTCAGTTTACGTTTTCATATTCTCATGCATTACACTGCTGAAGTAATTTAATCCCTGTAGTATGTAACTGTCACAAGAGTCGTGCAAAAGAAACGTCTTTATTGTAGATGTGAAGAAATTCATCCAGCGCATCAAGCCCCATTTGAAATATAATCCAAGATATTCTTGGATTCCTCGATTAGAATCTGGTAAAATGGTTCCCAGCGATCTAGATTTTTGGTTCCACCAAATAAGGAAATAAATCCGAGCAAACTAGATAATAGATTCCACAAAGTTAAGTTAGTTAAACAAGTACAATCAATATTTTAGTTGTGTATTTTATGTTAGGAATTGCCATAGGCATTATTTTTTAGTACAACTGCATAGATCATTATTTTTTTTCAAAAAAATCGCCTCTTGTCTGAACATTACAGTGATACGCTTTTACTATTTTCTCTGTTAATCAACAGCATGCAAGTTCGTTTAAACCTCGAATGTTATCTCTTAAATGGCTGTCAAGCAACAAGTTACAAAAGAAAATGACAATCCAACCAGGACTGCAGGCAGATCTGCTCTATGCATCCGAAATGCTGATCATGTCCGTCCAGGTAATTTGGAGAGGGATTGGTACATGATCAATATTTAAACGCTGATACATTTTATCAGTTTATCTTAATTTACCGAATGTTTAGACGCCTAATGTTTTTCATGTTTCGAAATCATCCAAAATTCGAGTTGTAAACAAGTCCGCTTTGGTGATTTTAAGGTCATTCACTTGAGTTCAGTCAATTGCTTTTATTTTTTATATTTGGTTGTCCAATCCGAGAAATTATATTTTTGTCAAGATATTTTTTTTAAAATAAAGGGGCAGCATTTTCCTTCACATTTTTTCTTGTTTTGAAGTCCAGAAAATTAAGTTTTGAAACAAAAATGCATCGTGACATCGCACTCCCTAGTCGCCATTTTGATAATTGATAACTGCTGGCCATTGTGATTGCATAAATTGTTTTCTAGTTTGCTACTTACCTGCATTTTTCGGTAGTAACAAATAGTTACACTGATCTGGTTATTATTATTCTTTATTAAAGTTCTTTTGGAAAGAATATCTTTGGTTTTTCCCGACATGAATGTGGACGACTTATCTAAAATGTTTATTTGAGGTCCTAAAATAGACAGAAGATTTTATGTAGTTTTCTTTTTCAACTACTGTAAGAAAGGTGTGTCGAATGCTATTCTTGCTATGACGCTTCACCCCCTTCTTGTTCTAGGTACGTATGAGTATTTAAGGACTTCATAATTTGAATCATTTACACGGCTATGTTAGGGAGACGGGGTTAGTTTTTTGTAGTGTTAATCACAGTTTGACTGTTGCGGGTTTCGTAAAAAGTGAATGGTCATCGTTTTTCTTCTAGCTGTTTATAGAGCAGTTGACTTGAATTTTAAGTATTTTAGACAATACCCATCATGACAGAATAGTTGAGGATCCAGTTTGTTGCTCCTTGTTTCAATGGCTTATCAGTTACATATAGAAAGTGCGAAAGATTGAATCTTTATATCAGCATATTATATAGTTTCTAAGACAGTAATCTATGCCTTACGTTTGGCTTCACAGGATAATATCAGATACTTTAAACAGAGTAGAAGGAAACTTGAAAGGTGAGTATCTGGCATGGATTACTCCGTTGAATAAAGATTTAACTTACAGTGAGTGAAACATTTGCTTAGTATGTAAATAATAAAAACTTGTTTAGCTAAATTTACGAGGATCTTAAGGATTGAAAGCCTTCTCAACGTTAGCGGAAAAAAGGTAATAGTAAAATTACCTTACAGGCGGTGTTTGAACTCAAGATCTTGTGGCTGGAAGAAAGGGAGTCTTCTGTCAGTCAACCGTGTTGCCATTTATAAAGAATTGTACAAGATAACACGAGCATGAGCGATACAACGACAATGACAATCATACAAAATATAGGGCTTAGCGGTTCAAAAACAAATGAAATTTATAGCCGCAATGATGGTCATCCGGTAGTAGTACGTTCAGGTACCGAAGGGAACCTAAAACGTATATATAAGGCTTTGAATGTCATTAAAGTTGTTTTTCTGGTGTCCAGTCTATCTATTTCTAGTACTGTCTATGTCAATTTATAACTTAAACTTTTTTAAGAAACAAGTTACTGAATTCGATACTGTCGTAATCTCAAAGTTAACGCATTAGACAGTAAAGGTTGGCAGTTTGATGGCTGGTGACTTGGACACATGTACTTAAAAATCATCTTTGAAAAATTATCTAAAAAAACTTTTGTGAAATTGTTGTCAGTTAATGTTCTGCAATGTAATCAGAGAGCAACTTCTTGAAATACTTTTGATCCACCAGAAAAATTTTTCCATGCTGCAGTTAGTTTTAAGATTTCTCTGTATTAACAGTGAGTCGATTGGTCTTACAGGGGTCTGTACATTGGCTACCTTAGACTGCGTTCCTTTGTTGATGCCATTCACGTCGTGGTACACGAAAACTCTCCGAACGTTTTACCTCATATTAAAGTGAGAGATAATCCCAATGTATCAAGGTAAGGCTACCAAATGGTTGAGAGAGCATTGACTTGCTTAATACCGTGAGAAAAATTAGAATACTGCTGGTTACTACCACAGGTAAAGAGAATGATGTCAAGCTTTAATTGAATATGCATAACTTTATTTGCCAGCGCTTAACTAAAACATTTAAAGCTTATATATTTTTCGTTCTGACTTCAGTTGAAGTTGGGGGGACCTAGACAGCGAGGCTGAAAAAAAAACGGTATCCACACCAAAATCCAGTCAATTCATTTTAATATTAAACATGTTTCGGCCGGATATATAGCCATTGTCATCGTCAGCTTAAACCAGGTTAAACCAGATCATAAACTGTTAGCTTTCTTATTTTGTTTCGAAAAATAATTTCCTTAATAGTATTTTTAAAGAGTAGATCATATGCAGAAATAATGATATGTATTTTTACGTTTTATGTGTAAAGTATTTATTAATATAGAAATCATTCTCTAAAATAAGACGGTTAAAAAATTCAACCATTGCGTCCTTGACACATTATTGTTATTCAAATGGCAGTGTGATACAGTCCGTGTGTCTTAACCCAATATAATGAACTCTCTCTCACCATATGAGTTCCCGTGGCTCAGTCAGTGGTAATCGAGCCGACCAGTGCACGGAAAGTCATGGGTTCGATTTCTATCTGGAACTCAGATTTTTTCTGTTCTTTGTCTGCGCATAAGTTTATATATTTCTATATATTACATGATCGTCCTGTTGTATGTAATAAATTCGAGGATTTGATGATTTGACGTCACAACGTTAAAATGCCATGTTCCATTCGTTTTGACGAACATTTTGTGAACGTGATTTTTAAACAGATATAGCTTGATACAAATGAAATAATGTGTACTTGATAATTTTTGCCAAACATTCCAGTGATAAACACAAAGCGAACTTTTGATTTCACGTTTTGACATCAGAGGCAATCATTCTGAGCCCGCGATAAAAGTGCAATATGGCGCCCTACTGAAGGTTTTACCAGCTCTTTTTGTAATACTTTTTTCAAATACAGATCAGGGAATCGCTCTAAAACTTGGAATTTCAAATATATGCGCTTAAACATATCAAAATATTAAAAAATATTTTTGGAGTTGTTGTTTCATTAGACTCTTTTTTTAAATCTAAAACTTGGATTTATCAACGACGTTCTTGTTCCTCGGACTAATGATCATGATGGTGAAGTAGCGTTAATTGTGTCACTTTTTTCTTTCAGAGAAGAGTGGCAGTTGTTACAAAGTTTCGATTCAGCAGAGGTGAGGGTATTGTTTAGTCAATCGTATATCCGTAAATTTACACATTCTTAAACCCGTATTTTATTTTGTGTAACACGATCAATTTTATTTTGCACGTATTACTTTTCTTTCTTCCCAAATACAGTTCATCCTGCGAAGGTTATGAATGTAAACATTGTCCAGTGTACCCAATAATGGTTCATACTTTCTCAATCTTATTCGAATGTCCAATAGAAAAATTTTGTATTCATATATATAGGATTTTCCTCTGCAATTCCGAGATTTTCAAGAAGTCAGTAACATCAAATTTTCTGCAGTGGAAAATTGTAAACAGTTCAGTTCTTAATGAAACAATAAGAAACAAATAAAAAATTGTTTAAAGTTTTCTTAAGACAAAGAACAATATTAAGCTTTTAACATAACTGAACCGACGTTACTTTTGGAGCACCTGTATTTATATACTTATCTAACATCTTTTCCAAAAAGATTTCTGACGCTTTCTCATCTTGATTATGACAATTTAAAATATCTCTCTCGTGTATGATATTGACAGAATCACAGAACTTGTTCTTCAAAGACCGTTCGTGAGTTTCATGAAGAGGTAGCTAGAGCAGCTGAACTGTTGATGGAGGAAGTTGGAGTAAGCAAAGAGGTAATATATATGTTAAATGAAAAAGGTGACTTAACTAAGTAAAGCAAGCTGTTTGGTTAGCAAGGCTCAAATCTACCGTGCGGGAGAATCAGGCTCGATACTAGACTGAACCTACACTGAGGATCTCCAAAAATAATTGAGGAGAGAGTGCTGCCTTTGCTCTAACATTTGAAAATAGTTAGACTTTAGTGTCTTCTCGGATAAGGCCTTAAAACCGTAGGCCCGGTCTGTCAACCCTCTATCAGGAAAGTTAAAAAGAGCATGACTTTAAGTAGACCGTGTATCCTATTGCATACTACTCCTGCGCTGAGACGGAGTGAGTGAATATTCTAAACAAGCTACATCGAATCACCTTACTTTAAAGTGAACCGCTGGCTAAATCCTATTGGAAATTCCACGTTCTTCATCAGTAAGATTTTGAGTTTGAGTTTCATTGTTTTTTTGTTTGCACTGACGCTGTAATAGTGCTGTAAGTGAGATCTGAAAATACTAAGATATGTAAATTAAAGATCTCTGACAAGACTGACAAACATTTGAGTCAGATCTTTGATATGTATAAATTAATTTGTGGTCCAGGTAAACTAATCTTCTATAATTGTGGTAAGATCGTGCAGAAATCGTACAAAGATTCGATTATGTTGTCTTGCAGAAAGACAAATTTATTGAATTTTTTTATTGAATAGAAGCGCTATTGGTTAGATCCCGTGCTTGGATTTATTTTTACTAGTAATTTAGGAGAACATATTTTTAATTTGTAAAAATAAATTACAAAAAAATCCGGTTTTTAGATCTGAAATGATTTGGTAAGAAAACTAGATCAACGTTTAGCAAAATTTCTTTGGAAGTAGAAATTTGAAAAAGCAATCATTAATTGTCAAACGCCCAAAATCTACAATGTATCCCATCACCCCCTCCCTTTGTCCTTCTCAATCCCTCCCTTACCCTCTTCTCATCCCCCACTTCTCTCCCTTTCCCCATTTTAACCCCTTCCTTAGCCTCTTCTCATACCCCTCACCCTCTTCTCACCCCATCCGCCCCATCTTCCCAACTTGTGTTGAACATTAATTTTTACTTTTGAAATTCCAGGCAGCTCAGCTACACAGGATATACGACCGTGAAGTCGTGGAGCTGGACGAGAACGTGTCATTTCTAATCGTTTTCCCTCCCCCCGAGGATGTTTGCAGTGCTCCTGGACAGGTGGATTCGTTCAGTAACAAGAAGGCGTACATCTCGCTACCAGTGCAGACATTTGAAATGAGTAAGTTAGATCCTCGACTGATAATGGAGTAAACTGTAGCTACAGTCAAATGAGGTTTGGGCATTGTTAGTAAGATAAGCCTTTGGAGCCGGCACTTATCTCCGGTTTCTGTAGTGTTTAAGCAGATGAAAGTCTTTGACTGCCCCTGGACGGGACACTAATCCATCGCAGGTTAGCTTCCAGCAGATGGTGGTACTCATTTGCCTACCCCGGGATGATGGAAAGCTGAGTTAGCTTAGGCAGAAAAGAAGGTCACACAAAGATTTAGATCTCGGCAGAGCCAGGATCGAACTGGGGGACCTTGTGGCCGGAAAGCAGAGATCTTTACCAACTGTGCCAACCATGCCAGCCTAAACCTCAGGTTTACTATAATTTATAATAGAATGAAGAGTAACTCTTTCTACCACTATCATGGCTGCATTAACAACTTTTTTGGTTTCAATTTTTTATTACTAACACTAATATTCAATCGCTGCTTGGGCTAATTACAATTTAGCAATATAATTAAAACTAACAATATTTTGATGAGCCTACTGTTTTTAAAACACAACAGGATTAGTGGAAGTAAATGTTCTTTTCCTATTTACATTTCGTAGTTCACATGTTTACCTACCAGCGGGACTTTATTTGCCACTATTCCCGCCTCTCTTCCGTTTTGGACATGGACGCTGCCATCATACAACAATCACTCAGAGAGGTAGAATAATAGAATATTATAACAGAGAATAATCTGAGAAGTCTTTTATATGAACTGTAATCTTTTCCTAAGAAAAACAATTGCTGCAGTAATTGTTTAACCCAGGGTTAAATTTAACCTAGCTTTAAACAACTCAGCCCTTGGCCCTAGCATTTAAGTAGCTGACGTTTCAAATTGACATGTCGATTATAAAGAGTAAACGTTCTAGTTACAGTTGGAGACCCGTTAGACCTTTTTGCTCTCTGCAATGTTTTTCCCGTTCAGCATGGAATCCCAGCCTTTCCCTGGCAATGTTTTTACCATCATTAAGTTGGTACTGCTATGTTTAACCACGAGATAGAACAATAGAAGGCGCGAGGTTGGTATAGCGGTTGTAATTCAATCATCTTGTCACCATTCCCTGACTAATGATCATGTTGTCTACCCAACTTTGCGGTGAAGATTTTCCCTTGGTTTCTCGCCTTTCAACAAATATTATCTTGTTCTTTTATATTAATGTTTGTCCATGGGAATAATATAGTTCTTTGTTTCAGTCATTTCAGTATGTCCAGTGGCATGATTTGAATTCTAAAGTATTTAAAATGTAACAAAAAATATCGGCTAAACAATTTTTGGCTGACCTCAAGTCAAATAGTTTGCTCTCCGGCCTACCCACTATACAGTAATAGCCAATAAGAACTAAATATATATTAATGAATTGCAGTTTGCTGACGTTTCTTATTGGGCGTTGTACATTATACGTTTAGTAACAGGCTTTATAGAGTACTAAAGTGATGACGTCACAAAAACTGGATTTGTAAAATCACTAATTTGGTTGTAACATTCAGAAAGAACAAGATGAAACATACCTCCATGCCAAAGTTTAGCATTTTGCCATCAATCAGTGATGAGATATTGCTGCGGTTATGCTCTGATGACCTCATA
>JAOBBB020110379.1:0-13155 GCA_025331005.2 Zoanthus gigantus
AAAGTCTAACCATTTGCAGATGTTAGAGCAAAGGCAGCACTTTCTCCTCAATTATTTTAAGACCCTGAGTGGTGGTCTGGCCAGGAATTGAATCCGAGACCTCCCGCACAGCAGACTGGCACCTTACCAACTGGGCTAACCAGGCGGCGGTTTATCATAATATTATATCTGTTCAATAATTAATATTACTCAATCACATTTTCATTTCTTACCAATTTTAACTCTTCCTCTTTCTGGACCCTCACCCATTACAAGAATATTGGCGGGTTTCTATTAGACAAAAAAAATTACTGTACCTGTAAAAATAATTACAGTTTATTTCCTCCTTTTTCAAGCCTAGTGGCTCATGGGTCAGTGCTTGTATTGCAAGTTTGGTTCTCAACAAAAAAGTGGTTACAATTGAAACTCTTATATATTAAATAAAAAGTTATTGTTTCTCCAGTTAAAAGTTTTAAAATAAATTTTTAAATGTCCCAACATATCAGATATTAACACAAGCCTCTATCCTTCTTAAGGGGAAGTGATCTGGAAATGATTATGCAAGGTTTATATAGCTTTAAATTAGACCGGTCATGATACTGCATGGGATGATGCAAGAATTCTTTGCACTTGTGAAAACTGGCAAAAAAGGCAGATTCTTGAAGCCTGGCAAATTAACAAAACAAACAATGCTATCAACCATGACCATGGGTTAAAATTACCAAGGGAGCATTTAAGTGTTGTTCTTAAAGAAAAAAGAATTCAAATGTGAACTAATTTAAAGCTATAATTTAAACCTCGCATAATCATTTCCAGCTCACTTTCCCTGAAGAAGGATAGAGTAATAATTATCCAAAACATCGGGACATTTTAAAATTTATTCTAAAGCTTTTAACTGGAGAAACGATAACTATTTATTTATATATAATAGTTTCAATTGTAATGCTAAAACCCAGTTGCAAACAAAACATTTTTAGCAAAAAAGTAGTTACTAAGTTTTGTTAAAACAATTACTATAAACTTATCAATGAAAGTTTGCCAAGAAGGTGAAGGGATAAAGAAGTGAACTGTTCATAAATATTTCTTGTGTGATTTGAATATACAGAGAAGAAGCCCGGTAGCTAAATTCTTCACTAGCCTAAAACTCATTGAGCTGCTATCTCTTATATGCAGTAGTGTCCAAAAGTAACTGAAGCAATAACGGACGGTCCCTAGGGATAAGGGTTAGACTTTCGGGTCCATAGTCTTGTAAGCTTGAAGCTGTCCCTTGACCCATGTCATTCCTTATGGGCTTCTAAAGGACAATACAGAACATTTAAAATTACAAGATAATGATCCATAGATCATGGAACAAATTTCGTAAAAAGTTTTAGTGTCCTCTCCCACCTTTTTTGAAAACTGTAGAAGTGTGTTGGCAAGATTGGTTGAAGACATGATTTATTCAACTAAAACTGTCAAGGTTGAAGATTTTTTGTTTACACCAAAAGAATAACAGGTAGCTATATAAAGTTTTGAGCACAAGCCTTTAGACCAGCTTCAACTTGTTTTTGTGGCTACTGCCTTCTGGGAAGGCACAGCCATATATTCATGAATCGAGTAGATTCCGAATGTAAGTAGGGGCATAAACACATGTGATTCCGAAAACACTTTGTTGGCAATCACCAGATATCATTTGGACATCATGAAACATTGAAATAAACTGGCGGGGAGAGTAGACGATTCCTGAAGTGACGTCACAGCCTATTCTGGACCCAGACTTAGCAACTCCCGGTCATCTTTGCTGGGCGTGGCCAGTGCAGGAACTTTAAAGCTCAATTTTGTGGCAAAAATGTGACTGTTTCGAAAAATATTTTAAAAATATTCTTCTATGCATTCTAGAGATACAGAAAAAACATTTTGGCTATATAGACACTTTAAATGGTTAGTAATAAACAGATTATCAGTAAACACCATAATAATCACACTAAAATTAATGGTACATGAAATTATTACTATACTGACTGTAGAATATTAACTTAACTTTGTTACTGATAACAATTTTCAAAACTTCAAGTTAGAGTATTCTCACCAAATCTCGATGAAGGACCCAGTTAGAATGAAGATAATGAATACCATCTAGGATTTGATATAACAGACTCTTGACCATGCTTTTGGCTACTGGCACAAGCTTCTTTTGTGCTTTGGATGCTCTATGGTACTTGATGATATGCTGCAATTAAATTATTACAGAGAAAAAAAAATTTTGTTCAGCTTCTGTTTCATGTACAAACTTTCCTTTAAAGTGTCTATATATGGCAAAATTTTTTTTTTCAGTTTTGGTATTTTTAGAATGTTTAGAAGAGTATTCTAAAAAAAATTTTCTATTCCTTCATATTTTCGCTACAAAATCGTGCTTTAAGGTACCCACCGCAGCCACGCCCAACGAAGATGACCGGGAGTTGCTAAGTCTGGGTTCAGAACAGGCCATGACGTCACTTCAGGGATTGTCGACTCTTTATTTCTATCAGTGTTTCATTGTTTTTCCCTACAAATTAATCATTTTTTGGCATAAATAATTCGAAAAATGATTGAGTTTGTATGAAAATATAATGAAACATTGAAATAAACTGGTGGGGAAAGTAGACGATTCCTGAAGTGACGTCACAGCCTGTTCTGGACCCAGACTTAGCAACTTTGTTGGGCGTGGCCGGAACGAGAACCTTAAAGCTGAATTTTGTGGCAAAATTATGAAGGAATCAAAAAGATTTTTTTTAATTCTCTTCTATGCATTCTATAGATACAAAAACCGAAAAAACCATTTTAGCCATATAGACACTTTAATTTGTATTCTTAGTCTATTATTTATTTTTGAAAATAAATGATCAATTACTTCAATCAAAATATAATTGGTATTTATATCACATGGTTATTGTTTAGCTTCTCTAATGCTTCTTATGCATAGTTTTTAGAACACTTTATTACTGCTGTTTATTTCTATCTGTCTCTTTCTAACAATAACAATATTTTATTTTCAGGAACAGTTTTACAATAGTTAAAGTCCCTATATCACTTTTCTTTTATCTGTTAGTCTAAGACTAAAAGTATTGTCATTTATGAACTCAGAATTCGAAAAACCAAAGCAAATTTCTGCATCTAAGTATGCTTTTTTATCAAAAAAAAGTTAGGAATTTAAGTTTTGACCGAGCGAATGGGAACTGGTACCTGTGACATAGCAGCAGTAAGACGTCCTTCGCTGTTGTTAGTGTTTTACAAGAAAAAACGTGACAAACAAAGTACTTAAAATTAAATTTCTCTGTTTTTCACTGTGTTTTAAATCGTAAATGAAGAAATTGCTGTGTTGACAGTGTTAATATTCAACTGCAAGCTGCACAAGTATCTTCTTCTATCTCATCACACCAGGACTTCATAATGGAATGAATGGTCGGTCAAAAATGACAGCTGTCCCAAAACTGTCTTATTTGCATGTTTCCAAACTCAAAAAACATAACAAGAACCGCGAAAAACTGTTTAATTTTTGAAATTTAGTATTACTAAAGGGTTCTACACTTTTCATCTAAATGATAAAAAAATAAGCAAAATAGGGACTTTAATTTATTCTTTTTCACTAAGGTGCAAAACTTAACTATTTGTAAAACTGTTGAAACACAGACGCAGCATTCCATTTATGACTTTTATATTCAGGGTTTCAAATAAAGGCTGGCGAATGGTGAATTTTGCCAGTTTTTTCTTGACTTTTGAGGAATAATTTATTTACCATAGCTTCACCGCCTTTTGCCAATTGAAAGCAATTTTTGGGTGGAAGCCAGATAAACTCTATACCAGCTAAATGTCAAAATGCAATCAATTTGCAAACTCAAAAATAGACATTTAACCATATCTGTTGGAACTCTTTAGGGTTAATAAAAATACAGTCTGTGATATTATTGCTCTGTGTGTCAACATATCACTCTGTCACATAATTATTAAAGATTTCTATTTATAGCTGACAGAAAACACTGCCATATTCCGTAGTATTCATTATAGATGGTTACTACAGGAATTCAAATTTAATGTTAAATAAATAATTACTGTAAATTAGTAAGAAGAAGAGTTTGAAATTCAGGTATACAGTTGCAAAATTTGAACTGGAAGGCATCAAGTAAATAATCACATGCATGAATGAGTTTATAATAATTTCAGAATGAAAAGTGCAAATAGGATCATGCCAAAATATGTAACTTTAATGACAGTAAATACAATTAGTATATGAATTGTATGTACTTACCCAGAGGTCATGTTCAGCAAAGTCAAAAAGCAACCAAACTTTTCTGTCAGCATGGGACAGAAATACTCTGTTCAGTGATATAACATTTGGATGCTTCAGCTCACGCAACAGCTGCAGTGCAAGGTAACAACTCTTTGTTATTCATGAAATAAAATATGGTTTACACTGTATGGTAAAAATATGACATGAATGATCATTAGAAAATAATGACACAGTACAACTATGCACAATTTAAGATTTTGTATAAAAAAATAAAAAAAAACAATTATCACAATGATATTAATTGTTGTACAGTACAACTGCAAATGGCATCAACCCTTAAAGGGGACTGAACCCTGAAATCAACTTCTTTTAAAGAAAATCCTGAAAGGTGTGGAAACCGTATATAAAAGTTTTTTCCTCGTATTGCGCTCATTTTCCAAGAAATTCTAGTTTGAATGTGTGTGTTTTGCACTATCTGGGGTTGTTGAGTGAGGGCGCTTCTCAACTTGTCAGCCGTAAACGAAGGTAATGTGTGACATAGGTTATGGGGAAGCGAGCGAGTGAGTGATTGTACTGTTATAGTTGTCATAAGCTTGTGTACGTAGTTAAGAGTGAAAGAGAAAATTGAAATTGTGTGCAATGTCTCACTTCAATGTTGAACCTTTAAAGATCTTAAAACATCCCTATACAGCTGTTGGACACCGAGACACAATGTTAAATTAAATTTTCTCAAGCTACAAAAGTTTATTTTTTAATTATTTTTATCTTTTATTGCTTATTTACAGAATTTTTTTAAGGATACCTAAGAAAAAGGGAGAAATTATATAATACAGGGCCGCAAAGGTCCACTATTGTTCTTGATTTAAACTGCGCAGATATTTTCAAAGAACAAGATATGTGCAGGAATAAATTAATTACTGAAGATGGCCCTGCATTCTATAGTTATGAATTATTTCCTAATCGATGTGTTAAGAAACTGATGTTTTTTTTTTTGTTTTTTTTACTGCAATTTAACAAATGGAATAGCCAAAACCGTGTTAGGACTGCATTTAGTTAAAGCATTTAAAATTTAGAAGGGGCAAAGACACATGAAAAGCGGAGAAAAATATCAGCCGTGCCTTTTCTCATCACTTTTCTCGTGTCTTTGTCACTTCCTAGATGTTTGTTGACACTATGGGGCTTGCTGCAAGCTGTTCTGCATCACTTAAACCTCGCATTGTTTGAATGTATGATCAATGAGACATAATGACAGTACGTACCGCGATCTCACGACAAGCCGACATAGAAATTCCAGTTCCCTCGATAAGTTTAAGTGCGTATTCTTTGCCATCGTTACTAAAATCAATCGCATTACGAAACAAAAAAAAAGGCAATGAGAACGCACTGGCGGAGATAAAAATGATTAGAAAATGCGTACAAACTTAACTTACGAGTCCTTCTGTTTTGCTTTGTAAACATGTCCGTATGTTCCACGGCCAACTTTACAGCCTTCAAACTCAAATTTATCCTCGACTCTTTCTCTCACTTCGTTTAACTTGAGCTTGAACTCATAGTCCATGTCAAGCAACAAATACTTCTTGTTTTCATCATCTCATTTCACTTAACGCCTTCACCGCCATCTTGTCTCTCTCTATTCTCTCCCCCAGGTTTCCACCTCGGAAAGACGAAACAATAAAGTCCTGGGGAGCGGGGCAGATTGGGGATCAGACAAGATCCCCTTAGTCAAATTTCGATAAAGTCAAATTACATCCTCGTGTACTCTGTGCGGTGTTTTTAGTTTATAACTTATATCTCTATTGTTTTACGTTACACACCGCACCCTTCAACTTATGTGCCATTGGGAAGGTTATGAAATTTGGTCTACAAAACGGTGTCTGGGATTTTTGATATAGCATACGACCGTTAAAGTTTTAGAGCTGACTGAAGATTTTTTTTTACATTTTGAAGTTGGAAATGACCCCAGGTACTGGACTCAAGATTCCACCTCAATGGATTTCGGGTACCATAAGGTCTGTACTCCGAGATTCCGAACGCCAAAGAGTTGGAATCCGGATTCCGCAAGCAACTATTTTCTGGATTACGGATTCAACGAGCAAATAAAATGTGCCCTTGATTACGGAAATCATATCACCGCCGTCTGGTTAGCCTAGTTGGTAAGGTGTCAGTCTATCGTGCGGGAGGCTCGGCCGCTTGGGTAGTCGACTCCCGGCCGGACCAACACTCAGGGTCTTAAAATAATTGAGGAGAAGGTGCTGCCTTTGTTCTAACATCTGCAAATGATTAGGTCTGCTATTTCTAGAACTCGGATAAGGTCGTTAAACCGTAGGCCCTCGGAGACTTCTGTGTTTATGTGTCTGTCTGTCATGTGAAAGATCTCCGTCCCCCTTCGAGTAGTAACGATGGTGTCCCCAATTAGCAGGCCTTTGGCCAACTAAATAAGACTTGACACCTAAATAAAGTCGTTATTATTTTTACCTTATAATTGGAACAATCTATAAAGTAGTTACCGTGAAATTCTGGCTCATCGTGAAATTCGGAGAGTATGTATCCGGGGAATACTTATAATTGAAATTAAAAAAAATTGAAATAAGCTACAGCAGCTTCAACTGACGGACGCAATTCAATTTTAGGAGAACGTAACCCGAACGCAACAAACCCGAAGCTCAGAGTTTATCTTTGGCAATATTTTAATATAAAGATAGGCAATAATAAAATAAAATATAAGATAAAGGCTTTATAAAATAGACAATTTATTCTGAATTTTTGTATTTGCTGCTGATGCCGGCAGGCCACAAAGGCTTTTGTAACAAAGCTACGCAAGTTCACTACGGAACACATAAGGATTTTAAATTGATTACGTAAACTTTAACGTAAAATATTTGATACGTCGTGCGAAATAAGTATTTGTAGAAGTTAAATAGGAAAACAACAACAACATATTTTCTTATCCGCAATATCCTAAATTCCAAATTCTATACTTCAAGCATTATTTAGTCGAAAGTGAATATTTGCAAAGCAAAGAGGGAAAATGTTATATTCAAACTGGATGCTCTGCAGCTCATAAAACTCTGTGTACATTTACGTAAGTACATTATTAACATTATAATTTTCCTTGTCTTAACCATGTGAAAAACATTTTTTCCTTTGGTAGGGTAGAAATAATTGTTGTTTTTCTTTAAGAGTAAAATAATTAGTGAAATTTATTCTAACTTTCGAACGAGTTGATAAAATCATAAAAAGTTTTTGATTATCTTTTAGATTTGAAGAGTAGAATAGATTGGTGTTATTCACTCTAACTTTTGAACCAGTTGATGAGGTCTTATAAAGTGACCATCACTTTGTTTGTCTTGAAGAGTAAAAATGATTAGTGCTATTCATTCTAACTTTTGAACCAGCTGATAAAACCCTATAAAGTGTCAATTCATTTTGTTTGTCTTGAAAAATGATTGGTGCTTTTCATTCTAACTTTTAAACCAATTGATGAAACCTCATAAAGTGACCATTCATTTTGATTGTCTTTAAGTCCCTATATCGCTTATTTTTTATCATTTTTTGTAGAAACCTTTAGTAATACTAAATTTCGAAAATTAAACAGCTTTTCGCGGTTCCTGTTACGTTTTTTGAGTTTGGAAACGTGATAATAAGACAGTTTTGGGACAGCTGTCGTTTTTGACTGAGCATTCATTCATTATGAAGTCCTGGTGTGATGACGTAGAAGAAGATACTTGTGCAGCTTCCGATTGAATATTAACACTGTCAACACAATAATTTCTTCGTTTACGGTTTAAAACACAGCGAAAAACAGAGAAATTCAGTTTAAAGTACTTTGTTTGTCACGTTTTTCCTTGTAAAACACTAATGACAGCGAAGGACGTCTTACTGCTGTTACGTCACAGGTACCAGTCCCCGGTCGCTCGGTCAAAACTTAAATTCCTAACTTTTTTTGAAAAAAACGCATACTTAGATGCGAAAATTTTCTTTGGTTTTTCGAATTCTGAGTTCATAAATGACAATACTTTTAGTGTAAAAGATAAAAAAAACCCCAGCGATATAAGGGCTTTAAACCTTAATGCCCATTTAAAGGATGTATGTATCAGTAGCAGACATGTGCTATCTACACTTGTGTACCAAACAAGAGCAATACTGATGAACTTACCTGAGTACCTATGGCGTAAATGTCATGTGGGATATCCTCAAAAGCTTCATCTCTCGTCTTGCCTTGACCTTTGCACTGAAACCACGACATTATGTTGTGTGGTGGTTGAGCATCACCTGTGACGTAACGCAATGACGTCAATACAAAAGTATGCATTTGTCACGTCACTGATGTTTGATCTTCTTTAAGATTGGTTAAAACAGGGCTCCTGCTGGTTTCATTTCATGAAAGTTAAGACCTTTTAAGACTTTTCAAGAACTAAACTTTCAAAATTTAAGACCTGTGCACCTTAAAATGTTGCTAACATGATATATTAAAAGGATAAATTGTACGCAGCCCAACATAATTGCCAGTCTTGAAGTAACTGCTTGTGTGCTTTTCGTGTGTTCTCCAATACTTATTCAAGGTACTCAGTGTGGGTGATAAGCAAGACAGCCAGAAAAAGCTTCAAATTATAACCAGGGGAAGAAACACTTTTGACTTGAAATCAACATTAAAACATTTTAAGACCTGAACAAAAAACCTTTCCACTTTTAAGACCTTTTCAAGGCCTTAAAAACTCAGAATCAAAGATAAGAGTTTTTAAGACTTTTTAAGGACACGCGGGCACTTTGTAAAATCATTTGCATTGTATTCAATTATAAGTTATAATCACTATGATAGCTTATAATAACCATTATTAATGACTGAAACATTAAATCAATATTAAATGTTAATAAAACAAAACATAACGCAAAAAGCTAAATCATGTTTTATGCAAAGTTAATGAGAAGATGAGGCACTTAAAGTGCATATAACGTTTTTTTTTTTAATTTCTTTATCCATAAGTACAAAATTTTTAAAGGACATCCCCGAAAAACTTTTTTATTTGAACAAAACGCGAATTTTTTTTTACGAATTTTAAAATCAAGAAAAATTGGCGCCATTTTAGCACACTAATCGCCAAGCATTGTGACGTACAAGGAACCCTGCTTCTTGTAGTGCAGGAAAAAATCCCTTGAGAAGTGTTGCAGCGAGATGCAAAACACAGGTGACACAAGTAGAGATAAAATTCCAATGTTTTAGTTCTTCCGATCCGGTCTCCCTTAGAAGGAGAAAGAAATAGATTGACTTTTCTAGAAGGGATTGACCAAATAAATGTAGAGTTTTCTTGATTTTAAAAATTCGTAAAAAATTCGCGTTTTATTCAAATCAAAAAAAATTCAGGGATGTTCTTTTAAAAATATGTATTTTTTGATAAAGAAATTAAAATTAAACGTTATACAGTAGGAACTTTAACTGTCTTGGGGAAGTATACCTAAAGCTGTTACTCTATAGACCACTTTCATAAATGGCGGCTATTTTAGTATTCTTTTGTCTGTATTCAAATTTACCTGGCTGACCTTGTCTTGGAGTGAAAAATTCAAAATAACATTTTAACCCAAACGAGGCTAGCTAGGCAAATTTGAATACAGACACAAAAATACTAAAATAGCCGCCATTTATGAAAGTGGTCTATTTATTAACCTCATAAGAACGGAAACCTAAGTTAGCTTTCGAAGAAGCTCAAGCCAATGTTCAAATCTTGGAAGAGCCGAGAACATGTGGTTTGAAGGCCGAAATCTTACTAACTGTATCAATCATGCTGCCGTCGACAACGCTGAAGAAAGTGCTTTAAATGTGTTTTGTTAACCCTTTCAATCCCAGACATTTTATCAGCATCTCAATTCTCCTTACATATCTCATACAAAATGATACACTTGGTAATGAGAATTAAGGATTTCATTGGGTAAAATATTTTGTGCAAGATATAAAGCGAAATTCTCCCAAACTGCTTATATAAAAAAGTATGAGATTTAGTTGGGAGAATCAAACGATATGTCATTTCACATGTTTAGGGCTTAAAAGGTTAAACAACTAATACTCACCCATGTTCCATGAGCCAACAAATACAGATATCTGGTCAACCTGTTTGTTATCTGCCACCGTCTTCATTCTCTGGAACAACTGACAGAAAACTTCCCTCGACTACAGAAACATAACACAAAGCAACAGGTTTTAAGTCTGTTTCACTTCCAGTCAAACTTTGACATAGTTTTTGGAAGAAACAGACCAGTTTCGTATTCCCAGTTGCTACTAATTTAAATGACTGCAGATTCATCTTATACAGTCTTAGCCAGGTTTTGTTGTTAAATATTCAAAAATACAAGTGAGAAAGAGCGAGAAGTTACACCTCCAACAATACACACAGTTGTAAGTAGTGTAAAACTGCATTGGAATTTAGGAATATTTAACTTCATAATGAGGCTAAGACTGTATAGATTGAATACGCTGTCTGCGGCAACCACAAATTCGAAAATGGTCTATTACAACAAATTATTGACGATTTAAAAAAAAGCATTTTCATATTATGGTTACAATCCACGTTCCAAGTAACAAAACGTACTACTGGCTGGCCACAAATCATTTAGTTGTCTAACAAGAGTGATAAATTTGACTTTTGAATCACCAAGGGTCAGTCCTTGGAGAGGGATCTGGGTCCAAGTTACTCAATTTCAAATTCAGCGCTTCGAGCCACTGAGTCACTTGATTCTTACTGTTATCATAAAGTAGTGAAAAACAACTTAAACAAATACTCTAGATACGTACTTTGGCATCCTCAAACTCAAATTCCTTGTTAGCTCTTCCTTCAATTCTCACTGCAACTCTCTTGATGTTTGTTCTGGACTTGATAACCTGAAGTACTAAACAACAACAATAACAAAGTTCTAAAGTTAAACCTCAATGGTTTTCACAACTCGGATTCTCCACCACCTGCACGAGACTGAATATAGGATTAAGTAAAATCTTATATACAACAATTTATCACATTTTCGGGACTCAGGTTTGCACAGTGGTAATCAGTTGCACCTTCCACCTCTACGACTCAGGATCGATTCCCGATTGATATGTCGATCTCAATCTGACTCCGAGGGTTTTTCTCCAGGCACTCCAATTTTCCTCCCTCTGCAAATTCGACTTTCTTGCCAAGATCTGAGCCATCGAGCAATTAAATATTAGCCTCTGCCTAGGGAGAATGGGCAACCACTTGAAGTGAGATGACCATTTTTCAGTTATTCTTAGTTACGAAAGATCGATAGTCATTTTATTTGATAATTTATTTGATAATAATAATGATATTAAAATTAATATTAATATTATCATAATTACTAACGGCCATTTGATCGAGAAATTCCTTGTACGTACAATTCATAGATCAGGAGTCTGGGACTCCTGTGGTATGACCGAGAAGGCTTTTGAGAACTCCCATGATGAACTGCAGCTGCTAACGGCTAACACAAAAGACCCCTGATACCCCTGAGTGAGTAAAAATATCCTTAAGCAAAACGCTGGCCACGTTGGTAGCGGGCTTTACCCCTTTAAACTACCATAAAAAATAATGAGCCTGATTGCTAGAAGCCATGGACAGCTGTTTCAGCCGTTTTAGGCCTCATCAGCATGGCATAGCTAGCAAACAGGCTCAGGTTCCAAAAAGATCATAAGTAATGGTTTGTGGGATGTGGCTACAAAGATGAGCTCAAGTATATATAGCACAAACGTGCTAGTAGCTAACTTGAAGCCACTATATTGGGCACTAAGGCCACGTTAGTAGCACGTTTGTGCTATCTATACTTGAGTTTAAAATTATTCAATGAGCAATAAATTCAGCCAATGGTTACAAATAGGCAATGCTCTCGCCATTAAAAAAAGATTAAAGATACCAGTTTTTCAGACGACTAGTTGAAAGATGATCTCATGTACACTAAACTTACTTTTGTTGTGTTTAAATGTGTTACTTGAATCATGAGCTTCGTTTGCACTTTTCAGGAATGAAATTGTTTCTGAAAACCAAAACAGAGAGATTTTAAGCATTACCACTTCATTTTAAATCCAGTATTAATTAAGTTGGGCAGGTGTGTTTGGTGCAGTTGATAAGATCTCTGTGTGCCGACCCAGTTCGATCCTCGAGTCTGCTGAGATTTGAATATTTGTGCAACCTTCTTTTCCGCCTAAGCTAACTAAGCCTTTCATCTTATGAGGTTGGTAAATGAGTACCTGCATCTGCTGGGAGCTAAACTGCAATGGATTAGTGTCCCATCCAGAATTTGTGCGCGCGAGTCTTGCATGCATACTGTTACAGCAGGTGATTGCTGTTCAAGACGATTCATAAGCGCCAAGATTAGTAAGTTAGCCTCAGCCAAAATCACTTATATCTTGCCCAGATCTGATAAATAAATAAATAAATCATTATTACCTCACCCAATTAAAACCGGCAATAAATGTTAAACAAAACATAGTGAGTTCTGAGCTTACCTTCTCTTACACTTACAGACAAAAAATGCTTTGTTTTGAAACCAGAAGTCATTGGCCCTTGGGTAAAAACCTGAAATTTAAACAAAGAAGGACAGTTGAGTTACAGTGAAAAAATGAATAATCTAAAACTTTTCCGCACTATGAATAACCATTTGCAAAAAGAGAGATCCACTTTTAGATGAAACTTACTGTATAAGTCATAAGTAAGAATATTGCCCAAGTAAATTATTTTTAATGTTTAGAACGAGCACTGGTCTTAGATACACCACACAAGAGTGAACTAAGGTGCATATTGTAAACATTAGCAATCATTCGACTACCTTATTACATGAAATTTTAGCGTCACTTTAATTTAGCGATTTTTAAAAATCGCTAAAATAAAGTGACGCTAAAAATAAGTGTCGCTAACTTAACGTGACGCTAAAATTGAGTGACTCTGTAT
>JAOBBB020110472.1:0-13154 GCA_025331005.2 Zoanthus gigantus
TTTTATTTAATTTTTGTTTGCGATTGATTTTATTTTTATTCTGATTTGAATTTGAATGTATATTTAATTGTTAAATTTAAAAAAAATGATAAAAAAATATAGATGTATTCAAAAATTACTATGGCGGGTCTGGGCCACCATACACTTCCTCTAACTTCTAAGGTTACTGATCTTCACTAAAAGTCTCAGTTTACTTCCTCAAATGTCTTAGGTTAGTGATCTTCACTAACTTCTCAGGTTACTTTGTCTTAGGTTAGTAATCTTCACTAACGTCTCAGGTTACTTTCTCAAATGTCTTAAGTTACAATTATCATTATGTTTCAATAATAAAAAAATATTTTTTAGTACTAAAATTACAAAGGGAAGTTTGAGATGGGCAAGGAGTATTTTATCCTGTTCACCTATGATATTGAGTAAACTTATTTTCTCATAAAATTTGCTCCTATCCCAAGTAGTTCGGCAAATCAAGATTTCGATTGGTTTAGGAAAAAGGTCGGTTATAAGCAGCTTTCTAACTAATTTTTGGCCACGGGTTAGAGGCTTAAGGTAAAAAAAAACATTAAACTGGAATGGCTTATGAGTGAGTAACTATGACACATGTGATATTTTGCCAGAGCCGAATACATGACTTAAATCATAAAAAAAATTGAGCAATTTTCTCATTTACCCCTCATCCCGAGCAAAGCGAAAAGTGCTCTCAAAATTTCAGTACCTTCTATTTATGTGTGTAAGAAAAGTACAGCCTAATAATCACAAACGTAAATTTTACATCACATGAAAAAACATGAGATTAAAACATACTAAGCATCAAACATATATTTAATGTTTTCATAGGTTTGTTAATATCCTGTGAGTTTTTCATCCATGTTTCATGTGGGAAAACAACTTGTAAGACCCGCTTCTCATATACCTGAAAGAAAAATAATTCTTATTTGAATATTAATTGAAAGTACAGATACACATTCAAAATATAATTATTTTTTTTAAAAAAAGTTTGAAAGAATTGCTGCTTCAGAGAGAGAGCTGTTTGTTTGAAAAAGATAAAAAGGCAAAGCGTGTAACGATGTCAATAATTTTTCTACAGTTGCTACGCATTGCAGAAGGTAGGGAATGGACTTTCCCATACGGCTAAACTTAGAAAACCAAGCATAAACCACTAAAAATAATAGCAATTCAGGTTTCTGTTAAACATTCCAAATAATGGTCAGCATCTATCGAATTTTTAAAAACGGTTGTCAAAGTGCTTGAATCAATAAAATGAGCAACTACGACCAGAGTTGCAGAAATAATAAATATAAAGAATGTATACAAAACAATAAAACTGTCTAAATGTTCTAAATTTAAATTATTGAATTAAAGGAAACTTTAAGCATGGATTTTTTGCAGCCGTGATTGTAATTATTACTGAAGAATTAATTATTTTGAAAAAACTTCAGCACAGAGAGCATATATGTGAGAATACACCGGAAACAGCTTACCTTAGCTTCCCATGGCTATGTACTCGATCAAAGCGATTTGTTTCTGTGGCCTTCTTAAATCGAGGCACGGGCACAATACAACATCGTCAAGTTTCTTCATATTCTATGCTATAAATCCGGGGGAGAACAAGGAGCAACTTCAGAATACCCCACCAGCCTATTAGAGCATTAAAAACACTGCTCCCGCAGTCCTGCAGTCCGTAGTGAACAGTTGATTAATAAAATATATAAAAAATATTAATATCCAAGCAACTTAAAAGACTGCTCCCGCAGTCCTGCAGTCCCGTAGTGAACAGTTGATTAATAAAATATAGAAAAAATATTAATATCCTAGCAACTTAAAAGACTGCTCCCGCAGTCCTGCAGTCAAAATTTTAAATACAGAACCAGTCGACAAACAGTGTTATTAAACATTTCCGTTACCGGTAATATATGTAAATAACTCCACTGCACAAACAGTGTTCAATAAAGTTAGAAATCAGCAATAAGCCGACTACTGAGAGTTTAATTCATAAGCGTTTAGCGTTGTATATTTGACTTTTAGCAAATACACAGAAAAAAACTTTGAAACGATTTTTCATTACTGCGATGTGAATTACATAATTCTCATTCTATTTTAAAACAGATTTGATGGGGCTGAACATTATCCATTGTTTTTTCATATGTTTTGAAAAGTTGCGCTTCATAGTAAAATACTTTTAAGTTTTGTTTTAAGAACGAAGCATACTTATATTGAACGTTCCTTCTCTGTAAATCTTTGTTTTTAGAAAATTTTAATACAGAACCAGTCGACAAACAGTGTTATTTTAAAAACATTTCCGTTACCGGTAATATATGTAAATAACTCCACTGCGGGACCACGGGAGCAGTGATTATGAGCAGCCTCGATTTGGCAGGGTATTCTGAAGTCTAGCCTACACTGGCTCAAAAATAGTTAAATCAAGCAATGTAGAAAACTTACAGTAGAGGTGGCTTCGAAAATAGACATATTAAATCATGTATGGCTATAGAATGAAATACTGTCGTAGCCTTAAAACTACATGTAGTTTCAAGCAGTATATAGCCACATCCAGTCCTCGACTGCTTAGGAAGGGCCACAACAGCTCAGAAACTTTAAGTTAAAGCTTTGTGAACACCGATCTTAACAATATATATATATTTTTTTATTAAACACTCGGCCTTTTCCCCTAACACTATTAAAATGCAGTTGAAAACCATATACACAATCTCAACTGCTAAAAATTCTCAGGCTCCTTGCATTTCAAAAAACAGTTTAACTTCATAATGTTAACTTCGTTTATTTACTAGCGAAAAATACCAAGACTCAAGTTAATGCCTCTGCCCTAATTTCTGTTTCTGTTTAAAACACTGTCTACTCTTGCAGCACGAAACAGACTTAGCTCGGTTGCGTAATGTCGTCATGTTTGATACAAAACTTACCAAGTTCAACTTGGGCTGAAGATGTTTCAATTTCACAACACCATTTCCCTCTGGCGACATTTATAGCCTCTTTTCCAAAAATTAAAGACGACAACAACTCATTTCTCATCTTCTCACACGTGCAGCACGCAACTTTCTGCGCTCACTGAGTCGGTCTGTCAGCTGATACCGCTTTCGCTATTGCTTTCGCTAGATCCCAGGCCCAGGTACTTGACCGAGAAATTGTCTTATTTGTTTATTTCTCGGGCTACCCGCAGGGGCCGGAGCCTGTCTGTCTGTAGTGTCTATCACGCAGAGATTTGAAAACCACAGGTCGCCCAGCTTAGGGCAAAATACTAATTCTCTAGTTAATAGACGCCATATTAGAATCGCTCAAGACGAGAGCACAGGTGTTAATAAAAACGCTCTCTGCTCCCGTCGATAAGTTTTTTTTTTGTTCACAAATGCTTTATTAAGCCTGGTTTCCATATAACCGTAACTACCGTACGGGAGCCCCCGGTAGCACTGTGGCAGTGATCGGCATCCTACCGTATATACATACCGACGGCACCCGCAGTGTGTGTTTCCATTTGTGACCGCATGACCGTGACGAGCAATTTAGCCTTTGACTAAAATTACATTTGGCGCTCTCTTCGAACGTTCGAAATGGCCGCTGTAAACAGGAGATTTTTGCTCCAAGTCAGCTCTTACTCCTCGTTAGCTACACGAGAATCAGAAGACGGTGAATGCTCACTCAAAGCGAAAGCACAGGTTCTGGGTCCGCTATCTATTTAAAAAACGTTTGGAACCCGGCCAATTCTATACCTTGTTTCAGGATCTAAGGAGCGACAGAGAATACTTTTTCGTGTACGTATACATAGTAAATATTCCCAGCAAACATTGTGTATCTTATATTGCGGTCATATTACATCCTGGTGATCACTGAAATTCGTAATTCTCAAGAGTCCAGGTCTCATTTTAAAAGGAAAACGGTTAAGCATTTTCGCGCCATTTTCAGCAGTCTTGTCATTTCGACTCAAAGGTGACTCTGTAAATGTGAAAGGTTGGAGAAACTATTTTAACGCTAGACCTACACATACTCATTACTAGCTATGCTTATTTTGCGTTACAGCATTTTCAAAACAAATCTTATAAAACTGTACGACGACAATGCTTTTCTGCGCATAATTTCAGGTGCCTACGCATGTCACCAGAGAGATTTGACCACTTACTGTCTTTGGTAAACCTTTATATTAAAAAGTCTAAATGCAGAAGAAGGGAACCACTGGCACATAAGCAACGCCTTGTGATCACACTGCCATACCTGGCAACCGGTGATTATTAGCAGTCGCATTCCTTCAGCTTTCTAGTAGGAAGGTCTACGATCTGCAACGTGATTCATAACACCTGCGATTGTATCTGGAAAGCCCCAAACGAATTGTTTTTAAAGCCCCCAAAACCAAAGAAGAATAGCGTACAATCGCAGGGGAATTCGAGTGTACGTGGAATCTTCCTAACTGCCTTGGAGCGTTAGACGGTAAGCATGTTGCTGTGGATTGCACGAAAAACGGATGCTCTCACTACTATAATTACAAAGGGTTTCATCATAGTTTGGTACTCATGGCAAAGTACTGTTTCATTTTGGTTAACATCATTGGATATGGACGGGATACCGACGCCTTTAAATATTCTAAGATATATATAACAAGAATTCTATAATATAACAATTTAGATCTAAAACCAAGAGCATAAAAACATCTACAGTATCTATTCTATTTTCATTAATTTATATCAAACGATCCCTTAGTTTTTTGAGAATCTAGCATTATTTTTCATAATTCAGGATTTCAGAGAATATGGGAAATTTATATTACAGTACTGAAAATATAATGTAAAATGCAACAATGTAAAAAAAACTAAATTAGCTATTTAAAAAATGTTTGTTTTCGATAATAAAAGTGTTCTGTACTTGGTTATGTTTTTGGCAATTGCATAAGATGCTTTAAGATGTAACCCAGTCTTGTTCGATTCGTGTAAGTAAATCATTAGATGTCAATATGAGGACAAATTCCATTTATATCAATTTCTTGTAATCAACAACAGTATCGTTCTTCATGGAAATTAAGAACCTAATTATCCTAAACTTCTAATAAGTACTCCAAACTATAACACTCTATTTTTCCTTTAAAAAATTTAGGTTCTTCTTTGTGGCGTTTTAGTGTATTTATTTTTGCAGGTGCCTTTGAAAACACAATTTGACTCAGTAAAACTAGCTCTGTAGTTAGATTATCAAAACAGAATACTAAAATGCTAAACGCTGATAAATTTCCTTGTGTTGAAGGTTCACCGTCACGCGTGACACCAGCTCCATTGGAATGAGCGTGATTATGAACCCACTGGCAAACAAAGCTAGTAACAACTGATTTAATACTTTGCTGCAAAACCTGCTTGGAAAACAGCAAAAACTTTTGGTCTGCTCTAAACATTCTAGTCAAGTGCTTGATGAGCCAAAAAACTTTTAAAAAGCTAGAGTTAATTAGCTTTTAATCTCCATTTTCATTTTTAGTAATTACTTGCAATGACATAAAATAATTTTCGAAGTTTTATCAATTGAGAAGCTATATTCTGAAAAAAGTTAAAGTGCATGTACAATGTTTTGTTCTTTTTTTGCCTCAAACTGTTTAGCATACAACTTTAAACACCTTCGTGAAAGAGATTTTGATCTTATATGAATTATATATTTTTATGGTGTTTGAAATTGTAGAAATTAGTAAAATATTAAGTACCTGTGCGAAATGGTTTTTGATTTTAATCAAATCTTCCATTTTCATTGAAACTTTAAACATTTCTGCCTACTTGGGATCCAGCTTGGCTCAGTGATCAAGGTGCTTGATTTGTATGCAGATGTCCCGCGTTCACATCCCGCTCTGATCACTGTCTGGTTTGTCTTGGGTGATCTCTGAGTCAAATCCACCAGGCTTTGTAAATAGCTCACTGGATTGCCTCCTTCCGGTCGGGGTTCAAATCCCTCCCTGATCACTGTCTGGGTTTGTCATGGATGATCTCTTACTCAAATCCACCACAAGTTATAAATAGCCAACTGCATTGCCTTCTACCAGTTGGGGTTTTGAATTTTGTTGTGTATGTGTCAAACTCGGAAAAATTAGCTTTATAACTACTCCAAAAATCCGAGTATCAATAATGTTATTTGTTGTTGTTGTTTTGTTCATGTCAGCGCTCTGGAGAGACTGGTAATAGGCGCAAATGACGTCATTCTCGACTGAAATTCAACTAAAAATCACAAAGACAATGCAAGAAATTATCTAAAAGATACTATTAAATACAAAACGACTAAAACGAAAACCTATCGATCAGTGGTTTCTCTTGCAGTTGTTGCCATTCAAACACCGCATTGACCTCAATCGCGTCTTCACGATGCGGCCATGAAAAAATATGGTGAAAATTTCAAACTACTAAAAATATAATAAGATGGACTAAAATAAAACACAATTTCGTAGAAGTGCTTATAGTTAAACATACAGTTTAGTCTTCGGAGTATCCCATTGCGCATTAAAGGACCAAATTAGGAATCCATTCAATTGATAATGGAATCGAGATGACTCCAAAACTAATAACTGTAAGTAGTCTGTTTATGTCATTACATTTCTTAGATTGTTGTATATCAAAATTCTTGTTGATTAAGATTATATCCGATGTTTTGAATAAAAATTATTCCACTCAAACTTGTTGAATAAGATGGCAAAAGCAATCTGTCGCCTTGTGTGTGTATTACCTTTTGAAGTATCTGTATAATACTCCTCTGCTATCAGGTCATTAAAAGTCATCAGATTTCTTTATTTTGCTTTTTGCAGATTTAAAGCCTTAAAAAGGTCTTAAATTTGTTAAAACTTTTTTTTGAGGTTTTAAAAAGCATTAAATATGTAATAGGAATGAATAAATTTTTCTTGCATCCAAATCTTGATACAACATTGACATATTCTCAGCATTATGTTTACGTCACAAAGACTGGGTCGAGACAGTTATGTAAATTTCAAAGCACATGGTTTTTTGACAGTTGGTTGGCAGTTTGGCTAAGTTGTAGTTTCTCTTTGACTGTTTATGAATTATTTACAAGGTTTGACAGTATGGTTAATTTTTCAAGAGGTTACGATACGGACAAAATCTTCAGATTGTGTTGTGTAAAATTAACAAAAAAAAAACACTGAAACCCGCGTCATGACTCGCCTCTGCAAAGCTGTTTGAAACAACATCTGAAGATTTAAGGAATTATGTCGGAGAAGGATAAAGCAGAGAATTTACAAAGAGCTCCCAAGGAAAATCTTACCAAATGTATGGGAGCAATCACGACATTAATGGAAACAAAGCGAGTAAGGCGCTGTCCAAAAATTAGGTCATCAAATTATAGGCCTTTTTAACACCCCCTCCCTTTTGTTATCAAATGCCATCACTAATCCTACCCCATACTAGTTACGTAGTTGAGGACGTCGCTGTAAGGGAAAAATCTCATTTCCTGAAGACAAAGCAAAACTTTGCCAAATGAAATTCTCAACGCGACCTTTGGCATTTCGAACAATAACTTGGGCATGCGCAGTTGATGCACCCAACTTAGATATTTTACTTCCAGTGGCGTTTTAAACCATTTGCTTCCTGGATCATACATTTAAAATCCTTATTTAGACAAATGAAACGCCCAAAATAGAAAAAAAAACTATCTGTTTCAAGTTTGATGTGTACATAGAAAAATGACAAAATGATTTAGCTCGTCAAACGCCCTTGGATAAAAGACTAAATTACGAAAACGCATGGACCAAAGTATATTTGAGGCTCCCTCGTCACTCACACATACTGACATAGGTATAACAACATAAACAATTTCATTGCTATACGGTCAATGTATGACCAGAGCAGAGTACCACAGTCAGATGGTGTAACTGGAGAGCTGCTTTTTACTAACAGTAGAAACTTAGCCTGCTCTGCAGGCGAACTTTTGTCGTTAAAGTCCGTCTGCAAATCAGTGCAGGATTTCGTGTTCTACATCATGCTCCATGGATCAGTTAAACGTACTCAAATCTGATTGGCTTCTCTTGCCATCTTTTCGAACTTAATGTTTTAGATTCACCAATCACGGGGCTCGTTAAAATCACAGAGCGAGTGGAGCCAATCAAATCTGAGTACATATTAACCGATCCACGAAGCACGATGCAGAATACAATATCCTGGACTGATTCGAAAACGGTCTTAATTAGCATTTTACTGAAACTGGAAACCGTCTAATAATATGATAGTTACCAGCCGCCCATAGCTCGGTCAAGGTGAAACCAGGAGTGTTTTTCAAAAAATTAAACGCAAATTACACCCACGAAAAAACAACGTAACCGAATTGGTTTTTTTACCATCCGAAATAGAAAGATAAGAACATTTTATACATACAAAAACCCACAGCTGACAAAACAGCCAGCTAAAACCTTATTTGGATACCTAAGGAGTGACATTAAGATGTTACGGTTCCACTGGTGGGCAAGGAATTTCTGGTTCCAGGCTTTTCCTTGCCGATTCAAGTTTTGAGGGTAATTCCAGTGAAGAGATGGCGCGCGCTCAATTCTAAAGGAGACATGCCTCGACGATTATAAGTTTTTTTAAAGATCTTTAACAGGTAATTAGTAGGTTAAGGAATCTCATACCCCAAACTGCTAAGCTACAACTGTTTAAGGGTGCTGCATGTTCTACCGCATTTAACTTATTGTAGTACAGTCTGAAACTTCTGCAAGGCAAGTGATTCTAGGAAATTAGAGAGGGTTCAGGAAAGGGCACTTAGGGCCATCTATTATGATAGTAATTTAACGTATCCGGAACTGTTACAAAGAGTAAAATTACCCACCTTATATAACCGGTACTTTGGTCTAAGATTGATAGGAAATTCAGAGAACTTGAAACGGTAGATCAATTTAAAACAGTGATCAGGAAGATAGACCTTGCCAAACATATTTTACCTAATAATTATATTAACTGTACTCTTTGTTATTCTTAATATTGTAATTATTTTAGGTTTGTGGGTGGGATTATTACAGAGGGAATTTGTATAGGAAATTAGGGGTAATATTAGTTTTTAACATTGTAGATAGGTGTCCTTACTTAGTGGGAAACTGTTATTTTACCTGACACGTTAATAAAGTTATTATTATTATTAAATAATATTTATATTACGTATTGATATATTGAGCCATTAATTAAGGTAGCAAGTTTTAGTAACAACTTTTTGGGTTTTTCGCTAAATTTTAGCAAATTTTTCATTTTAAAAAGACCAACTTTTTATGATTTTGTGAGCACAATCTATTCAGGCTTAAGCTTACGTGCGGCCTCGTGCTACTACATAAAAAATTAAAAGCTAGGCAAATTTGTTCGCGTTTTGGACATATGTAGAATCACCCACAGAAAACTGCCCAAATCTCCCATTTCTATTCATCTATCTAACTCTCAAGCTATTTCAACCCATTCGTTCGGAAATCGTTGTAATTTATATATATTATGATTGTAACCTGTGTACCTAATAAATCATTGTCATTGTTATTGCCACTGTCATTGCATTTATGCTGTGCATTAGAAAAATGTAGTCGAACTGATTTTGGCTTTCGCCGTATGATCCGGACAGATATATTAGCGTACTTTTTGGGCACGTGACAAGTCAAAGTCTTCCCTTACACCCAAGATAGATATTAATAATTTTGAAGTTTTTGGCAGCAAACCGGAACTAAAATTGAGCCAGTCAATGTACGAGACAGTTCCATACGTACATGAAGATCAAAACCATTGAAAAATTTTAAAATCTGCCAGGTATGGTTTTTTTTTAACTAGAAATATTGAAAACTTTGGCTTTTATCACTTAATTTTTAAGAACTTTTATGACCCCCTGCAACACCCTTCAACCTCTCATGACCCCCATTTCCGCACCATAAGCTTTTTTGGCCCCCTTATGATTTCACCGACCCCCCTAAATCGTAAATAATGAACATTCCTTTAGTATCGTTTAACTTTGGTGATCAGCGTTCGATAAAATCGAATAGATGTTGGGGCAAATGTTGAACCATTTAAAGCCATTTTTTGCATACTTTCCTTAATACTGGTAGTGGAGAAGTTGGTGTATTGTAATATATGGCTTTTCGCGGTCACGTGCTTTTAGAATTGGACACACGTACGCACTCTTCATAACTGTATAAATCTTCCACGTTTTCTGATAAATTGGCGTTAAATGGGAATGTTGTTGACAGCCGAAGAGCAAGAGAACCTTTCTGTGTCTTCGAATCGAGAATGTACCTATTTGAGGAGTCTTTCAGTTTGATATTAGTTAAGCACAAAATCTTTTCGGAAGATATATTCATGAAGAATAGAAAAACATGAAGAGAAAGGTTGGCATTAGAATGTCAAACACGCGCGTAAAATCATGTAACTTGTTTAGCCAATCAGCGTTACTACTCATTGCTCGGTAGAATTTACGCCATCCTTACGGAGTTTCTGACGCCTCTCACGTGGGGAATGGACAGCAACCAGTCCTACCTAGGCTCATTTCACTGACCTGTAAAAACAGTGAAATGAGCCTGGGTACGAAGTTGAAGGGACAGAGGGGTTGTATTTTGATTTCACTACCCGATCGGACACTTCATAACTATAACTCAATCACTTCACAACTATGTAAATACTTGGGCATGTAGGACAGCAAACACCGCAAGCCGGTTTATTTTATTTTCCTTTTTGGTGTATATTAGCTTAGTTTCACATAATGATATGTTTTCACCGTCGATAGAACTGATTTAAGTAAGCGAACTAATTATGAGAAAGCAATTCTGGTCACCCGCGCCGGATACGAAAACCCAATACCTTATGGGAATGAGGGAACGTATTCTCCAAAACCCTATGCAAGTGCCACTCCCCTATGGAGGTTAAGAGGAATGGTAAACAAACAAAACAGGCAAATAAAGCTGAACCTGCATGATTCAAATTTCTAACGGCTCACTACTTATACGGCTAATTACACATCCCCCCGACGTAATAACCGGGCCCAGTCCTCTGATCCGTGCCGGCAAAATATCTAAACTGTCAGAAATATCATGGCTTAATAGTATACCCCAAAAGTAGGTGCGAGAAGGGACTGGAATCGAAATCTCCGAATGAACACTTGGTGATCGAACGTTTGGCGGCCGTTTTCGAGAACCCTTTGAATGAATTTCACTAACATAATCTTTGTTTACTAGCTTATGACTCAATTTAAATATATTTACGCCTTAATTCCAAATAAAGATTGCTTTTAAGAGCTACTTTATAGGTCTAAGTGCTTAAAACGAATCGGCTGGAAATAGCCATTCTGAGCCTCTAAAAATCAGACCGCATTAGACGTCTCACTCCATAAGTCGTAACACATTCCAAAGTTGAGAGGTCTGTATTTTTTGAAGTAAAAAATATTGTTGGACGATATTTTTTAAAAAATTTAAATAAGCATCTAAATTCAAAAATAAACTATCAAATACCGTTGCTGGCCAGATATTATCAAACCAATGAATAACTTACGTCTAAATAGATAAGCTTATAAAGATTACGGTGTGTGCATGACCTTCAATTTAATCTCAACGTTATGAATGGCTGTATATGAAATTACCTTTAGCTGCAAATCCGAACGATTTAGCTTTCTTGTAAGTAATAAACTTAGAGCTAGTCTCATATTCAAAACCTTTAATTACCTCATCCACTTCTTCACTACTTTTTACAAAAACAGTTCGACTACAATTCGTCATATCCATAATCAATTTCTTTATTTACATTTTTATTCGCATTTTTCCCGCCAAACGTGTCACCAAACGTTCGTTGTTCGAAAAAGAACTCGAATCTTGTCCCCTCTGGATCACCTCCTTTTGGAGTATACTATTAGGGACTTAAAGATGCGAGGACGGCAACAACCACGCGAACGGCAAAGAACAATAGCCTTAATAACTGAATACAATAGTTGGACGCTTGAATGCAGCGAGCGGGCCACCTGCTTGCCGTCGTTTTCAGTGATACGCCGCAAAAAGTTCATTTTTGGGGTTCTGTGGACAACGTGAACGTCAAACAACAAAATTTGACAATCTTTGTTTGCCTTGGGGGCTGAATGAACCTTTTAACTTTTACTGTTGAAAAATATCATGCAAAGTCGCAACTAAAAATTTATCGTTGATCTAAAACGCAAAAAATAAAAGAGAAATACTATTTTTCACAACTGCCGTGGTCATTTCTCCCGTCCTCGTTTCTTAAATTCCCTAAATAAGTCACAACCGGAACAGAGGAGCCTGTTTTCTCGGGCTAGTGCAGACGGGACAAAAAAATGTTATGTTCTCAGAGCCCTCAATTATTTTGTGCGAAGGTCCGTCTCATGAATGGGCCCTGCGCCGGGGGCGAGACTGCGGACTACGTTGCAAGTCGTTGCACGTGGGTGGATGTCAGAAGCAGAAAGTAGTTGTTGTATAGACGCTTTAATATTCCTAGAAGAGGGAATATGTTATGAAGTTTAAAAACTTCTTTCTTCTGTGAAAGACATAATTGAGCTAGGTAAGTTTTGTTTCAGTTTTTGTAAATTAAACTGGGCGACTTATTTCCAACACAACCGATGAAAATGTGCTTCGTGACACAAAAAGTTACGATGTAGACATAAACAGTAGTTTTTTTTTTATTAATGCAAATGAATCTCGGCTGCCAAGTGGAAAAAATACAGTCTAATAGCATGCAGCAATTTTTGTGAGTAGTGCAAGGGAGCGACTAAAGCTTGGCATTTTTTATTGTGTTTGTCTTTGAGTTTGCTTATTCAGTTATTGCGTATAATTTCAAACTTCCAAATGGTCTACATAGCAAAAGATCAGTAAAAAAACTTGATAAAAATAACGACCTTTGTCATTACAGACATGTTTCGGCAGTGCTACTGCCATCGTCAGTGTAACTGATTAAATATTCTTAAGTGAGTCAGCTTTATAAAAACAATAACCTGCAATTTGATCGCGTTATTAAGCAGGGGAATAGTGGAATAGTGCGTTTGCTAAGAGCTAAGAAAAATGACGACTTCAATTAAATTCTGGTCGTCTTGTGATTTTTGTTTGAGACCAGGGTCCTTAAATCCTTGAAAAGTGCTTGAATTGAAAATGTATTTTCAAGGGCACTTGAAACTCCTTGAAATTCGGGAAAATGTGAAAAAGTCCTTGAAACTCCTTGAAAATTCAA
>JAOBBB020110565.1:0-22261 GCA_025331005.2 Zoanthus gigantus
CCCCCCCCCCCCCCCCCCCCCCCCCCCCCCCCCCCCCCCCCCCCCCCCCCCCCCCCCCCCCATTCAGATTCTGGTGTCTATTAAAGGGTTTATTTTGAAAAATAGATCACGATTTTTCCCAAAAGTGGGGGGCACAGGCCCCCCAGACCCCTCCCCTAGATCCGCTTCGGGAATTCTAAGATTTATACCAGTACATGTGCATGTGCTGTAAGTGTCAAAAAACAACAGATTTGGAAAATTATTGTATCCAACAGCTTCTAGGTTCAGTGTATTGTCAAATTTTAAAATACTTCCGTCTGCTTCATTTTTACATAAAAATTTGTAGCAATACTTGATTTTTGAAAATAACATGGCAAACACTGTCTTGCTCTTTTTAAAACCAAAGATTTGATTGGCTTTTACAACCAAAGCTATTTGCCAATAAAATATCATTGTATTTTGGTGCCCAGGCTCTCTTATGTCTCACAATTTTTTGGTTGTTTTCAATTTTTCTTTTGGTTAGCTTTTGTGCCAGCTTTTTATGCTTGGAAGAGGTAGATATCCATTGATTGATGAATTATATTGCTTTTAAAACTTAAAGCTTATATTAAATAATTATATATTATTAATTATATGCAATTATTAATAGTAAATTATAATACCAGTAATTTTGTAATTATTATAATGATTGTACTGTATTTTCTCTAAAATTAATAATTGAAGTACAAAAACAATGTAAGTGACTTTGTATGAAATGCTTAGTTCTCCCAAAAATTATGAAGAGATAATAGGGATAATCTAGGGAGAGTTGAGAACTTCATCAAAAGTCACTTACGTTGTTTTTGCACTAGACTCAAGATTCAATTATCAAAAGTGTGGAGAGGTGTGGAAAAAAGAACAAAGTGCAGATTTTAGTCAATAGTGCGGATTTTGCCCATCCACATTTTGCCAGATGCCCTGCTTATGGGGATTATGAAACTTTTCAAACCAAGAGTTTATTAAACCACATGCTTCAGTTACAGAGCCACTCATGAACTAAAAGCTATTCAACAAGTATTCAAACTCAATAGCATGCTGTACAATTACCAAGGCACACAATCAACTTTTTGGCCAGTATACTTTTTGTTCCAAAATCCTGTGAATGTATTCATTTGTTTTTCCTGCAACCTTCCTTTTAGAAGACCTTTACCAGGGGCATAGCCAGGGGGGAACCAGGGGTTCTGGAACCCCCCTCTTACACCTCGATCCTTCGCTGTGTCAATTTTTAGAGCAACCTCACTGCAATACTTATCACTGGCCAAACAGCTTTTGGTGATTTGATTTTCCCCAAACAGTGGGCACTTTTTGATTGGCTGATGAAGTGCCACATGCAGGCACTCAAGTTCCACTGAAATACAGAAGAACACTGCATTAGTTAGATGGAGGCAACTAATTGCTGGTGCTGCAATGTAAATGAAAAAGCTGGTAAAGTGTAATAAAAAATGGGAAAAACTTAGTAAACCTGAGTGATTACTAGTCTGAATGTTTAGTGAAAACAAATTCCAATTTATATTCCTGCATTCTATCCCTTTTCTATCACTGCATTCTATCTTTATCTAATCCCTGCATTCTATCCCTTTTCTATCACTGCATTCTATCTTTATCTAATCCCTGCATTCTATCCCTTTTCTATCACGACTGCATTCTATCTTTATCTAATCCCTGCATTCTATCACTATCTATCCCTGCATTCTATCCCTTTGTATCCCTGCATTCTATCACTATCTGTCCCTGTATTCTATCCCTGCATTCTATCTCTTTGTATCCCCACATTCTATCACTCCATATCCCTGCATTTATCCCTATCTATCTCTGCATTCTAACTCTATCCCTGGATTTTATCCCTGCATTCTAGATCCCTTTCTGTCCCTGCATTTAGTATCATCTAGTTTGAGTCATTCTTTTACTTCATATGTCTCCCTTAGGTTGGCTACAACAGCAATGAAACAGTTACCTCCAGATGTTATTGCTGCTGCTCAGAACAATGCTCTTTGGAGCAGAGAGGAAGAAGCAAAATTGGCCACTGTACCTTCGGTAATAAGAAGTTTCTTTTTAAAAATAAGTTTTGAATCGTTGGCCTAGGCATTGTTGGTGTGTGCAGTGCCATTTATTAATTTTTATTTTCATTTACGCTAATGTACATTTACAATTTATACAACTACCTTTTTATAATACAATTGTATACTTTAAGAATAATAACATAGTATAAGTATATAGTTTATAGTATACTATAAGTATACCCTATGCTTAGGTCTTGGAAAGATGCAATGTGGAAAGTGATTTCCATTTCTTTTTATGGTTTGCCTGTTTTCCGTTTTGAATGGCAATTGTTTTTTCTACGTTTTCTGCTTGTCTAATTTTATGAAGAAAAAATTGTAAACTTGGTTTTTCCTCTTTCAATTTACATGAAAATATGAACAATTTTCCCAAAAGAATGATATGATTTATTAAGCAGTCAGGATGATTAAAGTTATAACCAAAGCAGATTTCGTAAAAAGTTAAAGTAAGGTCGTAGCCCAGTGACATCTTCAACCAAATGTTTAAATCTACCCAGAAATTATTTGCAAAAATACATTCCCAAAACAGGTGTGAGAGCGTTTCCTCATTATATTTACAAAAACTGCATAAAGTTGTTTCTAATATTTTCATTTTGAATAGCTTTGTGTTTGTATACACTATGTGATTTAAAAATTTGTATTGAAAATATTGTAGTTTGGTGCTAATTGTACTTAAATTTTAAAGGAAAGAGAAAAAATCGAGTGCCAGTTTAGTTTTCTCTTGGAAAAAATTGCTTCCCATTTAGAGATACTTTTTGAAGGTGATTCGGCACTTCTTTGAACCAGAAAAGGATAAACAGCTTTGCAGACTTTTTCCTTTTCAGCTACAATGTCAATGTTGTCAATGTTTCTGTCATTATTTTAAACAAATAATTTTGGGATGGTTCTCCCTGCCCTATATAATCTAAATGGAACTACGCAACTTGTCAGAAACTGCATTTCTTTTATATACCTATTGTTTAATATTAACAGTTTATACATGCTATATATTTTAATTGTATATATTATAATCATTATTGTCTGTAAATAATCACTTTATTTTTTCTTTCTTTTTTAATTTGGGTTCCCAATACATTGGCACATCAATAAATATTTTTATTTATTTATTTATTTATTTATTTATTTGTTAGTTTGCTATGTTTTTAAATGACTGAATACGTCTTTATTCTACATGTTTTTTGATTGATGATATTATTAATAGCTATTGATATTGATAGCTGAGACAATAAACCCAGGCTTTAGATTTTACAACTTTTGGTAGTAAAAATAAAATTGACTTTAAAAAAGAGAATAAATTTTGGAAACTGAAAATTGCCTTATGAGATTCAGATATTTTTTAAAATTTTTGTTATATTAAGGAAGCAAAATTTACTTAATCAGTTCCACATTTTCAGAAGATTTTGTTCAGTTCCCTTTAAAAAATGCAAAAGTCTGTGTTTTAGTAGCTCTTTTAGAAACTGGGGCACACAAGGTAAAAAGGTATACAATTGTAAACTGAGGCAAACATTCACCATGAACAAGTAGTCACGATTTACCGCATTGTCCACCTGAGAAAATTTAGGGAAAACCTTGAAATTTTACGGTGTTTACCGAACAGGAAAATTATGGAAAAACGTCACGATTTATATTTTTTTACGGAATAATCTGTCAGGGAAAACTCGGGAAAAATGGTAAGGATACTGGCGTTTTTCAGTCGGAAAACTAGACGAAAACTTGACGATTGTCTAAAGAGAAAACTCCACGTTTGTCTTGGATTTACCCAACTTTTTCTATTAGGAAAACTCGGCTTTTTGTGCAGTGTTATAGTCCAGCTTATTAGTTATAAGAAAATTGCCTTAAACAACATAAAATCTAATAAATGTAATGCCATGTCATATAGACATTGGAAATTCCATTTTTTATCTCAAACACTGAAAAGCGCATGGTTAAAATATCTTTTATGAAAATATTAGGAAATTAAAAGCTTATTTTCTATCTCTGTTTTATATCATGAGCCTAACTAGCACTTTATCCCTCATAGCAAACTGAAAGTAATTTTGATATTGATGAGTTTGTATTAGGAATTTGAAAATTCGGAACTAACTGGGTACTGATAAATGAAGACATAAATAACCATTTTTCTCTGCTTTTCTTCTTAGAAAACGACTGACGGTTGAACAGTGCCTAAATCACGAATGGTTTAGTGTAAGTAAACTTTTTAAATGTTTGGATTTTTCCATACTGCACGTCCTATTTCATCTATGTAAAGGTGTCCGTACACGCTGGCGTCATCTAATAAGAATTTGATATATAGAACTAACCGAATATCTTTTTTTCATGCAGAGAAAGACAAAAATTTCGGGAGAAAAGCTTTCTACGGATAAGTTGAAGCAGTTCATGGCAAGAAGACGTTGGATTGTAAGTGAAGCAGTTTTAAAGTACATTAAACACTTAACTTATTAGACATTATTATTTTTTATACCACTCTTATGGCCCGCAACTATTTTCCTTGATTTAACTGCATGTTCTGTAGTTAATCTCTTAAATTTTCCGGAACACTTTTGCGGTCTGTTGTTTTCTTCTTGTAACTGGGTTCTTGCATTGTTACTAAAATCCTATAAGAATACAGTTTACTGCTTCTCTAGTTAAAATGACTGGACATTTATTCAGTGACTTGTTTTAAAACATTTTAACTTCTATATTTTTATAGGGTTTTGGTAAAGATACTTTATACAGTGATCATGAATATTAGGTACTAACCATGATCTCAGATAAGATTTGCGCAAGAAAAAAAAATTCACACAAGTAGCCAAGGCAAACCTTATCCCAGTTGGTCAAAGGCCGAAAAAAAAAGATCAGCGAATGTTAAATTTTTCTACAGCTTAATTTTTATCCATGATATTTGAGGTTTGACATGTTTCTATTTAATGATAAAGAACTTGTTACATTTTTTGTTTGAAATTTTTGTTAATCTACAATCGGTTATACTCGCTTTTGAGCAACTCTTCCCTGGGGCTTTTGGTTTTTTTAAAAACGTATAAAACCATTCAGGTTGAATTCCCCATGAAAATTAGGCAACAGCAAGAAAAACCTTAAAGCTGAAGCAATCAGTTTAGTATGGATTTAATGTAAAATCAGGAAAGAAAACTAACAAACAGATGAAGAACATTTGAATGTGATTGCAAGTCACAGCTGCATTACTTATTTAGTTATTATGAAAAAGGAGCGGTAATGAAATACATTAACAGCAAAAGTATTTGAAACTGAAATTACCAAAGAATAAATACCTGGGAAAAATAGTGTTGTAAGTTGTAGTAGTCGTTTTGATTTTCATTTTTTAAAGTCGGTGTGGACTAAATTAGCCCTGACGTTTTATAAATAAAAACACACGTGCACAGGAAGGCAGAGTCAATTGGTTGACACCCCCTTATCTCATCAGTTAACAAGAAAGGCATGATGTATTCGCAATGTGGTTGTCGTTGACGCGAAATGGAAGATGTTTTCATTTGACTTATGCGGGATAAAAATCCAAACAATTTCATCTTATAACAGTTTTCGTCAATTATTTTCTAGGTTTGTCGAGCTAAATTAATAATAGAACTTTATATGTTTTTAAAAAGTGGAATTGTAAATATTGTGGGCGATATGATAAAAATTATTTTTTTGAAACTCAAACCTCGAGTAGGAAACCCGTCTATTGTTGGTGACTGGTATTGCACGCTGCACAAGTACGATCGAGCTGCATTAGCACTAATCATTTATTAAAGTACATTTACTGTAAACTGTGAACAGCGAGATTTCCAGATGTGGTAAAAAAAAGTCCTTGGCCTTGGGAATACTGTCTATTTTTGGCTTCAATTTCTGTGTATCTTCTGTTATCGAGTCGTAATTATTATTTGCCAAGCGTTTGCCGCCAAGATAAAGTTGCATCAATTATGACACAGATAAAAACTTGAGAGACAAACTCTTTAACTGCGGGATCCGATATCTGTATTTCTGAAGCTTCCTTCGATTGAATTTTGTGGTTTTGAATTGGCTGTAGTCTTTAAATTTGGTGACGTTAAAGATAGCTCATTTTAAAAAATTATTTTACGATAAAAACTCTGTCGTATTGCCAATTCATTGATCGAGCCACATCCGCATCTTAAGTTTTTGTATACGAACAGGAAGTTCATTACACAGTTTTGATGATCTAGGTAAAATTTCCGTATTGGCGCATACTATTGTTTAATCATGCGATTTAACCCTTACCAGACCCTAACCTGCATCCGTAAATAAGTATGCGCCAATACGGAAATTATCCCTTGATCTATCCGAATGAAGCAAAATACTACATTTAGATAGAAAAACGTTCAGTTTTTTTTGTCTCATGATAACTTTCTTCTATGTAATTGTATCTTTGGCTTTGTTTGTTTCAGAAAACCGCTAATGCTCTGCGAGCTCTAAGCCGTATGGGTAATTTGAGTGGTCTTTTGGGAGGTTCCAAACCAAGCGCTAAGAAAGCAGAAGACAAGCCGAGCCCTCAGCTCTCTGGTAAAAGAGGAGCAACAATCTCAGCACGTACGTTTTCCTTTCGCTTCAACTGTTTATAATTCACAAAGGTTTCTCGCTAAACTAATCACAACACATACTTTTTCTCCTTTTCATTCGTTTATCTCATATTGTTTTAATTCACAAAATTTTACAACTATAATACTAATAGCACGTTGTTGTCATCATCTTCATCATTATCGTCGTCATCATCATCATCTTCATCATCTTCATCATCATCATCATCTTCATCATCATTATCATCATCTTCAGTCATCATCATCTTCATCATCATCATCTTCATCATCATCATCTTCATCATCATCATCGTCATCATCATCATCATCATCATCAGGACGAACTTGCTCGGGTTTTCATGACACGTTTTTTCCATGCATCTTTCTTTTTCATTCATTGTATTGTAGTATTTTGTGCAAGTTGCTGTTTTACTTGATGTTATTAGTTGTTTTTTTTTTTTTTGCATTTGTTGCCGTTTTTTGTGTTTGTTGTTGTTTGTTTACATTTGTTATTGTTTTTTTGCATTTGTTGTTCTTTTAGCATTTGTTGTTGTTGTTATGATTGCTTTTTAATGTTTTGGCAACTCTCGTTAAATATTTCTGAACTATCACAAAACTTTCGTAAGTAGAAAATTTCAGTCTAGTTAAAGCAGCCTTCTATTTCTTGAAGCTTAAATTATTGTGAACTAGAACATTAAAATTAAAAGTTTTTCAAAATAAAATAAAGTGAAAAAGTCACTTTCACACTTACATTTATAATTAACCAGCATAACAAACACTAAATATGTCTCCTCTCCCCGCACAATAATCAACTTCTAATTGCTTACAAGTTCTTGCTTAAATAACTCTAATTCCAAATAAATTTTGCACAAGAGGCACTGAGCAAAATAGTTACCACTCCTTATCGTGAAAAATAACATGTTCGCGCTTTCTTGTTCATTCGAGAAATTATTATCAACTGCTGTAGCACGCCCGAATTTCTTAGCTCTTCATATATTTGCACACTTCTGATATTTTCTCTTTCATACTATACACGTGTTCGGCTATTCGCATAGATGCACACCTCGTCAGCCATCTAAATGCACAGAATTGTGTGACGTTTCTTTCTGTCTCTATTTAGCTTTTTATTTCTTTTTTTTCTTTTCTTTCCTTCAGGTTAGTGCATGCTCAGAAAGAAACTTGAGATGTCGAGTTGTTTCCAATTTCCTCTATTGTTGTAGATTGATGGACGCGGCTCCGACCTTCTCAAACTCTGCCATTTTATATACTCTGTGGATAAAATCCTAATTGTTTATTTTTTACTATTATTGAAATAAAAGTTGTATGTAACCAGTGCATGTTGGTTTTCTGTGGTTTACCAAACTAACCCAATCACGAAAATCTGTGGTTAACTTTTTTCGCTTCGCTCCTTGAAATATTTTGAACTTTCGTTAACGCTGATCTTGAGTACCGTTTAGACGGAAACGCGCACCCTTTAATTTCACTTAAATATATTAGCACCTGCACCAACAAAACTAGCGGGTAAATTTTCAACGTAATTCCCTCTGCCACGTGTTAGCATTTCCTGCTCAGAGAACATCTTTATGAGGTCAAGCTTGACAGAAGTAGTTATATTTTTGGAAAGTATGAGACTCAAATTTTAACACTGTTGATGGTAACACGATTCACGGAAGCACTCCAAATTACCAAAATCCCATATAAAGAGCAATGAGCCTGCAGGTCGTCAGTAGAATACAACGACGCTTATTTGACAATTACTCCCCACCCTCCCTTCCCATCGCTTCTCAGCTAATATGTCCAAACCTTGCTGGATCACCACAGGTTATAGAAACATGACAAATGTGCGCTGATAGATACTACACTGAGCTGAAACTGCTCATTCTTCGTCGATTTCCCTTCAGCAACTGAACAAAAAATTAAGAATGAGCACAACCCTGGTTGTACTTATCTAATTTACGCCAATGCTTTGGTAGTGTGTAAATCTCCGATCACGGATCTCGAGGCTAAACTATGTTTTCCGAACTCAGACAATTTACAAAGTCAACCTACGCCGAATAGCTCATGATGTCTCCTTATTTAGCAAATCAGGATCATTTTACATTCTTGTAGGGCTTTAGTGCGACCTTTGCCCTCGAGATATAAAACTGTCATTCATTTAGCAGCACAGTTTGCATGCAACGTGTTTTCAGCATCATTATACTTACTCAAACAACGCGATCTATTACGGATTCATCGAACCCTGCTGAAATGTACAAGAAAATTATTCATTTTCCTCGCTGGAGCATGACGTTCATTTGAGGAGCCAAAGTGGCTCTCAAGCTCACGCAGTTGTTTAGTCGTTAGTTTATGTAGCGTCATCCGTTGTTTAATCATTCGAGTTTTGGTCACTTCACGTCGAGAGCGTGTACGTGTAATGGTGCCCTGGTGCCGAGCTGTTAAGTCTCCCATTTGCGTTGCGAAGCAGTGATAACCTAACAGTTAAGTCATGCAGCCGCCTTAACGAATTGCTGTTTCTAAACGCGCTCGCACCATGACTCAAGTTCTACAGCGACGTGTATCTTTGTCATCGACTCGCAGCAAACTTCGTCGTAACTTAGGTTAGTGCCATATCTATTTAGACTTGTTCTACCAATCTCATCCAGCGTTAAACTATCGTGAAGGCTGTGCTCATGTCGCCATTAAATCCCGTTATTGTTCTATCCCGGCTTTACACCACTGTTTGCAAACCAATTTCCATAATTACACTGCACGAGTTAAGCTTATTATATTTTCTTTAAATTCTCTTTTCAACCTAGAGAATTATTTTTCTTTTGTAACTGCCAAACAGGTTTTGTTATGGGGGTTTCAACTTCTTGCTGTGTTTACTTGAGTTATCATCTTTCTATCTGCACGTTTTGTGTTATTCACCTCGCTGTTTTTATATTCTTGTATGTCAATGATATCGACCGTGTATCAACCAAGTGTATATATTCAGCTCAAATAATTATGCTCTTTATAATCATTCGCCCGTGCTGGATGCGCTTTTGGTCACAGCCAAAATGGTAGACATCTTTTCATAGATGTCCCTCTCAGAGTGTAACACTAAGCAACACGGCAGGGAGTCTTGTAATTCTTCACATACCTTTGTAGTGTTTCTTACTTATTCCTTTAAATACTGTTCTGTTTGTTGTCCGCCTCGTCAAAATCTTATTATAAGCGGTAGTTGTGTAGATGAAATTAATAACAGTATGGTTAAAACTTGACAAAAGTGCTTTGTATTCGTGCATTGAAACCACAGCTTTGATATATGGGTGTTATATGATATAAGCCTACTCATGGAAGTCCAGACTTCTTTTCGTGTTTAGCGCAGAGCTTGAAAACGTCTGTTGTTGAGATTATGAGTAAAAGCGGCCAACGTTTTATGCCGAGAGAGATTTTAGTACCCGGTATTACTACAATATTCTGGCTGCGTTTTCTCAACGAGACAAACAGAAGTTTATCTTTATGTGTTAACCTTATTCCATACCCGACTTGACCTTTTAACCTTTTTTGATTTTGTACTTGCTTCTGAAGTGGTGTTGTGTCGATTCCAGAACGCCTCGCGCAGTTTGCGTTACTTTTCCATGAGAAAGGAACATTGAGTTTTTGTATTTTTGTATGCCAGCTTGAGGCGATATTGTTTCTGCCTCAATGCCAATGAGTGATTTGATATCAAGTTGTTCAATGTTCAAATAAGCTTTCGCCGTAACTCAAAATGAGATAAATCTTTTTGTAAACTAGTAACAAACAAATTTTCGATGAAACAAGTATTTTGTTAAATTCGTGGGATTTAAGTTCTCCTGTTAAATCTCGAACTAGAATATTCTTTTCTAAAGTTGCTGGAACATTCATGTTTTTGTTAATATCGTAACTAACTTATCTGTCAGCGAAACGATAACATGCATACTATTCTTAGCTTCAAGTAGAGTCTGCAATTAAAGTTTGATGGCCCTCATTATATGCTTGTATTTAAATATTCACTTTTTGCTTGTCATCGGCATCAGAAGTAATTTTTATAGGGTTTTCCATTTTGGTTAGGTAATCCAACTAAATCGTTCGTTTCACCCGGAAACCTTATCGTTTCCGGATCGTTTGTTTCTGCCACACGTCCTGCTGTAAAATGAAAAAAAAACTTTTTGTGGTTTGATTAACGTCATAATTTTACAGTCCATTGGTTAGAAGGGCTTTTTTTGTTTTGTTTTTGTTTTGTTTTTCTTTCTTTGTAAATGTGTTTTTTTTTATTGTTCTTGCTTTTCTGTTTATTTTTCAAAAACACCAGCACGCAGAATTTCCTCAAGTTTGTTTAGTTTAGTGTCAATTAAACTGCGTTGGGAAATTGATGTGATCAGAATGTTAGAAAAGTTAGTGAGATAGCAATTAACTTTTGTTGAACAAGACTGATTTTAATAGGTTTTTGCGTGATACCTGACCTGATATATATTTTACAATAAATTAGTAACCCACAAAAAAAATTGCCTTTGGTGTTCAGTTCTGTTTTAGCTAAAATATTTAATGTTCTTGTTAGACAAGATATAGAATAATTGGTGTAATAACTGCTACTAATGTTTCATGTTTATTTTATTCAAACGAACTAATGGTTTGAAATGTCATTTCATGTTTTGTTTATTTATCATCTAGGAAAGGTTTCTGTAAAGAGTTTAGGATTTCAAAACTGTTATAAACTTGTAATCTAATTTAACTTGTAGAATAAAATTAAAATTGAATTAATGAAACCTTATCTTTCAATTACAGTTCTGTTATTAACAAAAAGTATCTCTTTTTTTCAAGAATTAATAGTTAGTGTTTAATTTCCGTTTCGTTACTGGATAATAGTGGGCTAACTTCAACCTTTTTTAAAATCTATTCAGCTTTATTCGAAAAGCTTAGCTTAAATTTAACAGAGCTTATTGTACTTTTAGCAGTTAATGTAATGTACTTATGGAGTGTAGTCTAGCCTTTGCAGTTAGATAATATTAGCAGCTTTGCTCACTTTGCGCATTATTTCGGTTTGCAGCTTCTTCACACTTACATTACCTGCATTCCTTGTATTGCAAAGCACTGAAATTTCTGCAACTTATTTTTTGCTTTACTTTCTTTTTTTTTGTAAGAATGCAACTCGAATGCTCCAGCTCGCCCTTCTCTCGGCTAACCTCTCAAGTTTTAAATTAACCATCTTATTTTGCCCATCCTAGATGGCATGCCGGAAGGCCCACCCAAGATCATTCAGTCACTGAGAAATTGCAAAGTTGCAGAGGGAACTGCCGCGAGATTTGAGTGCAAGATCAGGGGTAACCCTGAGCCAGAAGTAGAGTGGACAAGAGAAGGCAAAATATTAAAAGAAAGCAAACAGCTAACTTTTCTATACGACGATGAAGATAATTGTAAGCTCATTATTACTAAGGGCACTAGCGCCGATGTTGGCGAATACAAAGTAACTGCTTGGAATATATATGGCCGAGCTACGAGTACAGCCCGACTTATCATCGACAATGGTCAAGACGAAGATAGCACCGCTAGTGAGTCCGAATTGTCTGAACCGGAAGAAGATGACCGAAACGTCGAAATTCGGACTTCTAAGTTCACGAAATTTTATACAGTAAAAGAAGAACTAGGCAAGGGCCGGTTTGGTGTTGTTTTTAAATGCATCGATAATAAAACAGGAAAAGAACATGCGGCAAAGATCGTTAAATGCGCTAAGGAACAGGACAAAGATGATGTTAAGCACGAAATAGAAATTATGAACATGATTCGACCGCATAAGCGGCTTTTGAGCCTGTCGGACGCGTTTGCAACCGACACTGAAATGGTAATTGTAACGGAACTCGTAACTGGCGGCGAATTGTTTGAGAAGGTTATAGAGGATGAATACATTGACGAGGCTGAAGTGTGTAGTTACATGAAACAGATTTTGGAAGGTGTTCAACATATGCACGAGCGAGACATCTTACATCTAGATTTAAAGCCGGAGAATATTATGCTTGTTCGCCCCGACAGCAAACAGATTAAACTCATTGATTTCGGTCTGGCGAGAAGATACGCTCCCGGCAGTGACCTAAAGATTATGTTTGGTACTCCTGAGTTTGTTGCCCCAGAGGTATTGACGTATGACAAAATAACCCCAGCAACTGATCTCTGGTCTGTTGGGGTGATCGCCTACGTTCTTATGAGTGGATTATCTCCCTTTATGGGAGAAACCGATGCAGAAACCTTAATCAATGTCCAGATGGCAGATTGGGACTTTGAAGATCCCGTATTCTCAGAATGTTCACTCTCCGTGAAGGACTTTATCTCTAGTCTTCTTGTCTTAGAACCCAAGGAGAGGGCCACTGTAAATGAGTGTCTAAAGCAGGAATGGATTACGATGAAGAAGGGTAAGGGTAAAAAGATCAAAACTGACAGGCTGAAAGCCTTTACTGCTCGTAGGAAATGGAAGAAAGCGATGTCAGCGATAAGAAGTACCAATTTTTTGAAGCGCCTTCTTGGCAGTCGTGGAAGCCTTGGCGATGCTAGCAAACCGGACGAAGCTGGAAGTGGACTTGGAAGTGGAGGTTTACTCGCAAGAGTGAAAGCGATGCATGCAGCTGGTGTCCAAGCCCCTGTTGGGGGAACTCCGTCCTCCTCTTCGGGATTTCTTTCTCCAAATTCAGCTGCTGCTGTTCCGTTTCATGGAATGATGGCAAGTCAGGCCATCACGGAAGAGAATTACCCCCCAAAGAAAAATCTTTCGAATGAGACCATTGTTGAAGAAAAAAATTCTGCTCCTAAAGGGTGGGGTCGCCTAGGTAAAAAGGCACCTGCATCAGCCACAGACAACAAGGAAACGCCTCCAAAAGTGGAAGCAAAGCCGGACAAGAAGGATACACGAGCTAATTCTAAAGCAAGTTGTGACAAGAAAGATGAAACCTTCTCACCAGACAGATCACACCATGCAAAGGTTAAAGGTAACACATCTGACCCTAAACACAACAGAGAAAATACATCCAAACCAGAACCAAAACGCGAAAAATCTAACCACGACAATAAAGTGACTGAGCTTAAAGCCCATACTGTCAAAGGAATAGTTAAACCCGAATTAAAAATGGAGAGGAAAATCCAAGAACATCAACCTGAAACAAATGTTGATAGTAAAAGAAATGGAAAAACTTTAAATAACTCCGGTATTTTTGCTAAAGAAATCGTTGGATCTAGTTCAAACAGTGTGAAAGAAATTCCAAAACTCGAGCCAAATTTTGATAAGAAAACCTCGGAAATTCGACCTGAACAGTTAAACAATAAAATAACCGAGTCTACTGTGGTCAATATAAAAAAATCACCAAAACTTGAGCAAAAAATTAAAAAAACAGATATGAAAACAGATTTGAAAACAGATGTGAAAACAGATGAGAATGCTAACAACGCTCCAACGACGCAAATGCAACAAAATAGCAAAGACAACGGTAAAGTAGTACAACAGAAAGAATTGCAGGAACACAATGAGAAAACCTCTCCTACAGACATCAATATTTCCAGTAACAAAACTATGTCAGAGACAAAATCTAATGTTCTTTTGAAGGAAAGCAGCGAACTGCTAACGAATGCTGTTCAAGACAAATCTAATATCAACTTCAGTTCACCAAAAGTAGAAAAGAAAGTTGCAAAAGAAGACAAGCATTCAATACATGAACCAACGAAAAATTTAAACAATAAAGTGGATAAAACTTGTTTACCTGCTAATGGAACAGATTCAGCTAATGAACTTGGGAAGGCACCTAAGGAAAAAGAGGAGGTGGCTTCCAATGCTAAACCCCAAGAGGTCAAAAACGGGGTACCCCCTGCAAAAAGTACTAGCCAAGACGAAAGAAAAGATACAAGAACTACAGCTACGAAATTTGGCCAAGCCAAAAAGACTCCGAAGAAGTTGGGAGACAAACTAGGCAAGTTCAACCAGGTCAAGAGTTCTGTTCCACAATTTGGAATAGATTACACGAGGCGGAACACTGAGAAAAAGGCCTCGTTGCCTAAGCAACAGGGAACCGCTGCACCTTTTATGGAGTTTGGTATCAGCTACAGTAAACCCGTAAGCAAAAACAATACTGATACAACTGCTAAGGCCGAACCAAAAACAACAACTTCAGTAAAAGGAAAAGAAGGAAACACACATTCCACCGTTGCCTCAGAGACAAAACAGGCCGCCCCAATTGTAGATGGAACTAAGTCGTCACATAAACAAAGACGAAAAAAAGCAAGGAAACCCAAAGTTGAGGGTTAGAAATAAGTTTTAACTTTAGTTATCTCATTGGGCAGAAGTTGGTTTCAACGCTTTTAATCTTTCTGTAGGAGTGTCTATGTTTATTAACCTTAAGTTGTCCCTCTATGCCATTTATATTTTCTCTATGCCATTTATAGTTGTTAAAGAACAATAGAATTGTCTTGGTAGATTTTGCTGTCATTCATGTTGTTTTTGTTCGTGTGGATTTTGTTTTTGTGTTGTTGCAGTTGTTATTTGTTGATAATTATTAATTAATTATAAGATAATTATTTTATAAATTTGTTTTTGTGCACTCGTTTCTTTGTTTTTCATCATGTCGTTCTCACATTTGTGTCTGTTATCACTATGGCACTTAACTTCAATTACCAAGACTAATACAAGAAATGATTACGTGACAGTTCATCAAAACACGTTTTGCTTATAAGATCGCAGTTAAGATTTATCCCAATCAATTGTAAAAACAGTCATCAGGGTCATTGTTACTCTAAAATATCATTAATATTAACATTAATATTCAACATTTATTGTATTTCGAAATTCAGTAACAGACTCCTTTGTTTTTTTACTACTAGTTTTGTTTTGTTTTTTTTGTTTTTGCAAAAATGTAGTTAGGGAGTTCATTTGAAATTTAAGAACGTTTATCTTTGTAAGTTACTAAGCGGTATAAAGATTTTAACACATTCATCATTTACTTGGAAAAGAATTAGACTATGAGGTTTTCCAATCTGTGAACATTTATAGCTGTTCTCCAACTTTCAGCTCTGTGTACAAAAAACATTTTTTTTATTAAGTTGCTTGAAAGGTATCGTTTAATTGTAAACTCATGTGCCATGACTTACGGTATCAAACCATGCTTACTAGAAAATATTGAGCCTAGAAGTGCTTGAGTTTAAAAGAGCACATATCTGTTTTTTCTTTAACGAAATTCCCTCAGGCAAACTGAAATTTTGAATACGGCAGTTCTGTTTTGTAAATCTGCGTCCTATTTCTTATTGGCATTGAAAGACAACCAAGAGGTGATTTCAAAATATTTTGAGAGGAATTTCTTATTTTGCATTCATATGTCGACATTAGGTTTGATAGAATTTTTTTCATCAAAACTTGGAACCAGGCCAGCAAGACAGACTTTCTTTGTTTTGTTAACGCGAGTAATAAACTAACTTCATGAGCTCGCATTGGCAGTGTTTTCAATGATATTTCGAGCTGAATTTTAAATTTTGGTTTCTAGATTAATGTGTATAAATTTACATGTTGTAAATTATACTTCCACTAAGGTTACTTTCTTCACATAGGAAAAATAGTAATTTATTCGAAAATGCTTATATATGGCATGATGCTTTCCGAGTAACACATGGCGAAATATCTGCTATTGTTTATACTGCTTGAATAGAGTTATAGTTGTTGCTTTTCATGTTTCCAATTTACTTGAATCTTAATCAAAGATTTGTCATGTCACGATTTCCTGTGGTTGTAAATTTTTCACATCTTGGCAAAATGGAAGATCAGAACTTCAGTTTTGTTTCTGATTTCTAAAATACTGATTGCAACAGCAGTTTACTTGCCGTTGACTGCGTTGAGTCCAAAAATGGCTGAACACTGCACACTGACCAATCAGCAACTAAAGTGCTGGGCTTTGTTGTTTCTGCACCTTGCTAGTGGTGCATGTGACGTATGACCTGATTGCATTTCACATGGTTGTTTAGTGCACGATCTCTGGGTTCATTTGGTAGTAAAAAAGGTGGGAGCGAGTTGTGGTGCAGACAGGAAAGGAAATTGAAATGGCTTCAGAAGAGGGCATGTACATTATTTTGCTGATCCTGTTTAAGTACATTCCAGATATTGGCATTTATTTGTTTTAATTATTTCAAATGAAAGGCAGGGCTTGCTCTGATCCTATCTGGAGTGAAATTTGCCTTTTGTGTTTGTCTAAGAAATGTTAATATAAAGGAAAAAGTTGGTAAAAATGCACTTTTTAATTTACTTTGTGTTAATAGTAAAGAAAATAGCGTGCAGTGGCTTTCTTTTAGTCGGTTGATGGCAAACATCTATGCTTTGGGTGATAGCTAGACTTTGACATTCATGACTGGCCAGTAAAAGGTTTAGTAAAATGTGTTTTATCTTTTGCCCAATTTAGAACTCAAGTAAGTTTCAATGTATTCTTATGCATCTTGGACGGTAATTTTAGTTAACTATAGATATATTGTAATTTCTACGTCTCTCTTTCTCGTTTCTGGTCGTGCGGTAAAACACCTGTGGAATTAATCCTCAGTTCATCTGCCTTGTAGGCGTTAAGAAGCTGTTTAAACCTGAGAGACTCGATAAGCGTTTTTCTGGCAAAGAACTTCCACTGAAACAGGAGAACCCAGAAAAGTACTACAATTTCTCCAAACAGGACTTGGGAAGGTGAGTTCTTTGAGTGAATTTCTGTTAAATTTAATTTGATCTGAAGATCTGAAAATATAATTTTAATATCTGGGAGTTAATTCTTACTAGCTCTTTTTTGTTTTGCTTTTAATAGAAAATAAAAGTTATAGCCTCTAGACGAATGTCGGTAATGCGGTTTTCGGCACGCCCAGATCACAAATGAATGCACTGTTTCTTTTGTCGTGATGTTCTCCAACATTAACAAGAATGTTCATTTGTTATCAAGTCATTTTGCATTCAAATGATAAAAAGTTGTTGTTCTGCGAAGATATTCCAAACTGAGTTCTGTTTCCCAAACGACAAATCATCAAAATACTATTGTTAAAAAATAGTAAAAATTACGTTTGTTTCCGTTACAGGTGTCCGATCTTTGAGTGCAAATTTGCTGCCTACCGGTTCAATGTACAGAGTTTCTTAACTTTTTTAATCTTGTTTACATTCATCTCCATAATAATTTGATTCGTCTCATCCCCCTCTTTATAGTCAGACAGTTTATCGTCATGCACTGCCGGAATTAGCGGCGTAGTGAAACACAACTATATAACTCCAATGAATACATAAAAATGAGCCCGGCAAAATTTTATCATAGAAATTTTCTTCCTACTGCAATTGTTGAAAGATTTTGGTTTTTAGTCCACAAAAATATCAAGTTTTTTACCCTTGTTTTCTTTCTCACCTGAGCACAAAATATATATGATAATTCGCTATTCGTAAAACCCTAATTTTCTCAACATTAATTTTAACCCTGGCAAAGGGCTCATGTTAGAGAACTTAACTTTTACTGCCGTCATTATTAAAGAATTTTTCATGCCGGTATTTCGCGATTTTCAAACGCAGACATGGTTCAGAACTAAGGGGTTCTTCGGGTTAGAAGAATAGTTTTGAACAGGGTTTCGGGTGCCACAGATGTATTGTAAGAGTTTGGTATGAATATTCTCAGAAATTAGTTATATAAGAAAATTATACTAAACGTGAACATTTCGTTTTCCCAGTTTCTTTATATCTACTGCAGAAACCTTGTGCATGATACCTTTACTTGTAAACCAGTGAATGAAACCCACTGATAAAGTGACCCGGTATTCGTTTTCCTTCGGTGTTATTCATTGTAACTTTTGAACCAGGTGATAAAATCATAATCAAAAGGCTGTAATGCAATGTCGAGGCTCTATTTTTTCACTTACGTTGTCAAATTATTCCAACTTTAAAATTTTTTTTTTTGCCTGTACGAAAACCCCTTTTTTCCTAAGGGGTAGAAGTTCTAGTGATGTACAAATGTTTCCTAGCTCGGAAATGAAAACTAATTTTGCTTCCATTGATTCAAAGGATGAATCTCCTATCATTAAAAAAAAAAACTGCCAAGATTCTCTTCTGATCCGCAGTCAAGATGCAGACTCGGATTCTGTTGCAGCGTCATGTAAATCTTCAAATGTTTGGTAGAACTTTAAAAACTACTGACCTGAGAAACAATAATTAAAATGTTGATTAAATTCAAAAACTTTGAAAATCAACTTCACAGTCAACCTTGCCCGATCTTGTTCGTGTTTGCCGGATTAAGCTTCAAATAGCATTAAAGCTGCAAAATAATCTGCTATTCTAATTTAATTTCATAGCCAGACTTTAAACTCATTAACCGTAGATTAGACAACACTAACACAAAACACAAAGCAAAGCCTGAGGGAAATCCGCCATTTTTCAACGCTGTATTTTTAATTATGCTCGCCCCAGTCCTAAAAGCCGTGGTAACAGCCGGACGGAGAGTGACATTTCAGCCCCCTCACATTATCTCATCCTGCATTTCGTGCATAGATGAGATAGAAATGAACCCGGCATTGATTTGCTTTTCTTGAAGAGTTGACACTATAGTGTTATTCATTCTAATTTTTCAACCACCTTATATTTTCTTTTAAATGGTAGATTCAGTAAACATTTAATGTTTTAAAGATTTAGAAGTTGATAATTTTCCTGTAGTTCAATTCAGTCTTGACAGCAAATCTCAAAATCACAAAAGGGCTAACTACACTACACCTAAACTGATGAATTTCGATTATTTTGCAGAGGTAAATGGGCAGTTGTAAGGCGTGCTGTGGATAAGAAAACCAAGAAAACATTTGCAGCGAAAATAATCAAGTATGATAGCGAATCTATTGAGTTAGTCCTTCAAGAATTTGAAGTTCACAGATCTCTCAAGAATGAAAGGGTTATAGGGATGCGTGATGCTTACATCTGCTGGAGATATGCTGTGTTCATGTTTGACTTGTAAGTGATATTGTTTCCTACAATGAAGTTAGTTATTCACTATGTTAGAGCTCTTAACTCTTTCACTGCCAGTAAAATGATAGAATATTAGTTCAATGATAAAGTCCAGTGCATGGAAAAACCCCGATGGGAATATTTTCAATCAATGATATTACTAATTTTATTTTGCGACTTCACTAGCTTTGTAGCGCACGTTTCTCGTTTTCTAAACAAAAGAACTTCCAAATCGCGATTCCTTTGGATAGTAATATTTTGAACAATTTTCTTTAAAACAATCAAAGCAGGAGCAGATCTTTAGAAAAGAGGGTCAAGATACAGCTTTATTGAAAGCTTTTATGCTAAAAACGTAGAGGTGGAAATAATTTTTTTCTCTTTTTAGTCTTGATAATACTATGCATGTTGTTGGATTCCGTGCGCCCATGAATTTGTAGATTCTTATCTTTCTTCAAGATAAAAGATTTTATACCACGTCTGTGGCTGCATGGTTAACACAGTCGTTAAAGATCTCTAATTTTTAGCCGCAAGGACGCAGGTTCGATTCCAGGCTATGCCGAGATCTGAATCACTGTAACCTTCTTTTTTTGCTAAAGCTGACTAAGTTTTTTTTATCTTTCCGAGTTAAATGAGAACCAGCATCTGCTGGGCAATAACTTAATTGCTGTAGATAAGTGTCTGCTCCAGGGGAGTCAATGACTTTTACCCGCTTATCAATACTAAAACCGGAGATAAACACCGGCTCCAATGAGCCACTAGGCTCAAAAAAGCATTTTGCTTTTATCAATAGAGGTGAATAAAAACAAAATTGATGTTAAAATTTTTTTGGCTATAAAAGTTTAAAAATGTTTAAAAAAAGTTTAAAAATGTTTAAAAAAGTTTAAAAATATTTGATTTTTAAAACGTTTTCGACCGTGTTTTCATCTTCAGTAATTACTAGAAATTAGCATACGTTTGCTAGTATCATACTTTAAGTAACTCCCGAAGGAAAGAGTTTTGCCGTGTAAGAATGTACTTGTTTGTTCAATTGATATTTATGTTTAGAATTTGTGGGTAGGTGTCGAGCCGGCTCTGAATTGTGTTTAACATTTTCATGTTCCCGTTTCCGCACGATAAAATTACGCTTAGTTTCACCAATGTATGTTTCACCGCATACGCATTCAGCGCGGTAAACAACATTCGATTGGTAATGATTGGTGTCTTTGAGATTAAACAAACTCCTAATTTTTCTGGTTTGCCGTAAAATTATAAAAATAAATTTAAAAATAAATTTATATTTATTTTTTAAATTTATGCTTTTATATAAATAAAAGCATAAATTATAAAAATAAATTTTTAAAAACAAAATTATTATTCATGATTATCCGAATGAGAGCAAAATTTTTGCAGTTACGGCCTTATTTATAGAAACCTATTTTTGTGTCTTTTCAAAAATTTTGTGCATGGACATAAAAAAATATCTTTATGTACTAAGATCTTGTACGTTTGATATATGTGTTCAAACATGGAAATTGTTGTCATTAATTGTTTGTGTACATTATAGGGTCGAAGGACAAGATTGTCTCTCCTTCATTGCAACAAAGCCGCGAGCAAACGAAGAGGACATCTGCTTTGTTGTGCGCCCTCTTCTCGACGTCCTAAAATATTTGCACAGCCAGAAAGTTGTTCACTTGGACATCAGGGTAAGTACAACAGTGAAACTTTCAGTTTTCGATTTACAGTGTGGCTGCAGTCGAAGATTTTTGTGGTGATTAAATACATAATTTTAAAAAGATTTATCTAACTGGTGTGTCCCTCTTTGCAATCTTTTATCATTATCGCAGTAATAGCGATATATAACTATAATTTATGATTTTGCTGTAGCATTAGGCGACTCACGTGCATGGCGAGCTAGCACATGCATCATCTGCTTAATTCAATATATAAAGTTACCTACTTTAACTGTTTCGTTACAGTCAATAATAAACTCATTTTGGGCAGGAAGTTTGTGAATAATCGGGCTTATTCCTAGCAAGCAGTAGAGTTTGGGAGAGACACTGATGGTCCCTGAAAAGTATGCATTTTTTCAAATTCTTCAGTTTAGTCACTGACCTTTTTTTTCTTTTTCAGCCTGCAAACGTCATAATGACGAAGGATTACAAGTTTAAGTTGATTGACTTTGGCTGTGCTCGTAAACTCGCTAAAGAGGACGGTGAAGTTGGTGGAATTGTTGGTAATCCCGAGTTTACTGGTGAGCCAAGATTTCCCGTTATATGTAAAGTTTGATAAACGTTTAAGTATCGAGTGATTTTTACTTCATATTATTGTGTTTGTACAGCGGTTTCAGGCTTTACCTTCGCCATTATTTAAACTGCGTGCTCAACCGTGAAGATTGTTTGTAAAGTCCTTACTTAAAAACTGCGTTACACATTCAATCACAAAAGTTCTTGTATGCTTTTCTGTGCAAAATATGGACTCTCCGCTCCTAACGTATAACAACTGTGGTTTCATGGCTCGTTTGGTAAGAGGTCTGCACCGCTGTAGTAATGCTCCAAATATGGACTCTTCGCTGCTCATAGCTGTATCTTTATAGCTCGGTTGGCAAAATTGCACCGCTATAGTAATGGCCACATGTTTTAATCCTGGAAGTCTCAAGGGAGAAGGGGAAGCATTATACCCAAACTTCACCAAACTAAAATATTCATTCATCTGATCTTTTCAAGAGGGTAGACGGCATGATT
>JAOBBB020110566.1:0-13154 GCA_025331005.2 Zoanthus gigantus
GCCAGGGGCGCCTATATATGCTTTCGGTCCGACCTCGTTGAGCTGCGCTGCCTCTGTACTTTGAGGCGGTGATGAGCTCGAATCTTTCTTTCTTTCTTTCTTGCTTTGTTAAAAAATAACTTCAACTACTTCAATAGCAGTAAATTTTCATCCAAATGTTTCATTCAATAAAGTTCTTCACAAAGTTTGTTTACTGTTAGTATTAAAACATTTACAAATCATAGAAAAATCACTTATCAACAAGCTTTTTAAATGTTCAAATAGAATACTAGTAGTGTTTGTTTTTATAATATAACAGCTATAGAATTCTTGTTCCCGTTACTTCGCTGTGGTTTTAGTAGATAACTCGAAGTTGTTCTCACGCCAGCCCATTCAAAAATCGAACTTATATTTTAATGTTAATTAGATCTCCATTGCAGTAGCCAATCCGAATACAGGATAACACTGTGGAACATCACAACAAGGACCATTCATCGCCAGCTCAGTTACTAGTATTACGTATTTCAGGAATATATTCTACAAAATTCTTCTAGAACTTAACTCACTGACATTGATGTCATCCAGTAAACCCGATGGGTAAGTGACAAACTGGATGCAAAAGAATGAGCACGTAAAACCCTTGGGTCTTTGCAAATGAGGTTTATAAATTAGAAATAGTTGAATACTTAAGTTAAAATAGATGATATTTATTCGATAATCTATTCTATAACTACATGCAGTCATAAATATCTACCTTTTGTATCCCAAAGTTTCAGAAATAAAAGTACGACTGTAAATGACTCAATAAGTTATTAATAAAACTATGCACCTTGTCACGCTTTCTGATGCCACTTTGGCTGTTAGGCAAAATGCTTGAAATTTACCGCATTTGTATGGAAATTCAACGGCAAATAACGTTAACAGTTGTGAATTGGCGAACTTTATAGAGAGTAACATAGTGGCAAAATACAAGACCAAAACACGAGGTCTGTAGACGGACTATAGAAGGTACCTAGTTGTGTTTTGAATTTTGCATAATTTCTCTGTCTTTTTGTTGCTGTCATTTACGTATAATACTGGGGACATTCTTACTTACAAGCAATAGACATATGCACCTTCAGATGCCCATTTTATTATGAAGAGATTAAAACATTTGTTTTCTGAATCAAAAAATAAAGTCTTGCATTAAAAAAAAAGACTAAATCACATTATTCACTGTTGTTTTATTAACTTAACGATTGCAAAATACAGTTTTTTTGTCATTATCCAAAGTCTAAAAACAAGAGCAATTATATAAATTGTGTAAATAAGGATAGACTTTTTCACATTTTAAAACGTCATATAGAACATAAGTGGCTCACAGAAAGCGAAATACGAGGAATTCTTTTTCCTGTGCATTCTGTCTTCATCTAAAAGACCACAAAAAATTCCTAACTTGCCAAGGCTCAATTTATAAATCACCTTAAATATATGCCATGCTAAAGCTGCATGATTAATTTTCACTCAAGTTTGTTTATATTCGGGTGACGAATGAGAAAAAAGAAACCGGCCAAAAAGTTTGACATGTTTTCTCGCTCAAGTATTTCCTTCTAAATGTAACAAAAACTCAGTGAAACAGTTTATTAAAAAATAAATATAAAAAAAAACTCAAGAATTTAAGATTTTAATAGAATAGGAAACCGTTATCTCTGACTTGACACAAGAGATAAAATCGAAATAACTTGCAAATTGGGAAACATTATTCAAACAAGGAAAAACTGCAGGCGGCTCATTTGCATGTTATCCAGTTGCTACTGCGACACCCAATAATAACATTGGTATTTTATGCATTATTATCAATAAGAGCGGCCAAATGACAAACTGCCCTCTGTAAAACTCGCCTTTGTGCGGGCCAAAAGGTAAACGAGCGCGCTATAAATACATTTGCTGCCCTTAGTGAGACGCCTAACAACTTCACCTGGCCAATGAGATCCAAGAATACCATTTTAATGACAGAGTTGGCGCGAATTTGTGTTTGTCACTTACGGTGGTGAACATTGAAGTCTGGAGATTTTGTTTTTAAATGGAAGAAGCCCAAATTTTTACAGAGCTTTTTCCTAGTCAAAACTTGGATTAGACAACCAGCACTTGGGATGAAATTGAGCAAAAAGCTCGAGCGAAAAACACCAAGAGAACAACTGAATGGGGAATAAAAAGTTCAAGAAATGGTGTGCAAAAAGATAAATTACAGTGCTCTCAAAACAGCAAGTCCAACGGAAACTGACATTAGTGAAATTCTGCGAAAGTTCTTCGCTGAAGTGAGAACAGGGATAGGCCAAGCGTTAACTCCAAGTACATTAACTGGAATTAGTGCAGCCATTCAACGCCATCTAACTTGTGCTCCATTCAGCTGAAACATAAACACTTTGCAAGAAAACGAATTCATGTCTGTAACAAAATATTAGAAGCGAAAGCCAAACTAATTACGACAGAAAACAATGCGAAACCAAAACACGAATCATTCAGTCAGATTGGAACGAATAATCGAGAACGATGATAGCGACTAAAAACTATTATTTTTGAAATGAAATTATAGTAAATATATTCCGAGTCCAGGAAGACTATTATTTTTAAGAATAGCTCAGGCTCAAATGACGCTACTTTGGTCACAAATAAACTATATGCATGTGATTGTTCTATTATCAAGAAGACAAATTAATGCATGGAAACCATGCATGATTAAAATAGAAGGACAACGTGTGTCTTTCAATCGAAATTTAATTATTTCACTTGAACTGGAGACCTAAACTACGGTTTAAATTTACTTTATAAGAAATTTCCCTTTAAAATGCCAATTCATTTCTACGTTTTTCGGTAAACAATGAAATATTTGCTTAAACTATAATTCTCCAAGTTCGGCCTAAAACAATTGTTGAAGGCCCCCAAAAAATAATCATAAGAATACAGAGTGATGCTGAATTTTCACAAGAAAACAGAAGTTGAGAACTTGATAGTAATTAATATTTGTAATCAAGTTCTTATCTTTTGTATTCCTCGTAAAGATAAAAACAACAACAACAGCAACAACAACAACAATAATAATAATAATAATAAATACAAATAACAGGACAATCATTAACAAATGATAAATAATGATTGGAGACAATGTACTCAGTAAGAAACAAAAGAATCAACAATATTAAAATAATAATAATAATAATAGTAATAGTAATAATAATAATAATAATAATAGAAGTAAGAAAGAACTAAAACAGAAGAAGTAAGTTTTTATAGCTCTTCTTCGAAACATTCAAAGCTTTTTACAATTTTATATTTTACATGTAAATAATCTAACCTTCCGCTCTCAAGGTTACAATAATTAGTTACGTAACTTTTTATTTCTTTAATGTTGACTGTGAGCATAACATAACCGCTGATCAAATGCATCGAGCTATTCAAAATTTATTCTCGTTGAAGCATCTTTTGTCCCTAAGAAAATCATACAGTTATATCACGTAGTTTCGGGTTATCAAGCCACATCCTTTGGAACAAGGCATTTCTTTTCCTTTTTTACTGAAAATGCCTGTTTATTAATTTGCATCCATTCAATAAACGAATTTTCATTTTACCCACAAATAAACAGAACGATAATTGATACGGTACTTTTCGTTAGAAAATGTCAAGGAAAAGAGTTGTATTTTTTTTTATACGTTTAAAGCCCTTATATACTAACTTCGAAGTACTTAATTTTCTACGTTTTAAACTTATCCGTTTCAAATGTAACCTATTATTTGAGTTGCAATGTTAATCACTGAAGCGGTTAAAATGTGAGAACATTTTGAAATTGACTTTCCCGTAGCAAGCTTGACACTTTATGCAAGCAATTCCCCAGCTACTCCAGTATAGAAAAAAAAAACAGAGTTTAAAAACAATTGAATGGGAACTTGGAAAAAAGAAATTTATAATGTATCAGCTAAAATTTGATTAGTAACAAATTCACAAATCCCCAACAGTGGTCAGTAAAGAAAAGAGGAAGCAAAAACGAAAGCGAAATTTGTGTGACTAGCAGCTGTTATGTTGCTGAGAAAATACAGCCTTGTCGAAGATTAAGAAAAAGTATAACCTTTGCATCTAATGTGAAATAAATTTATCAAAAGTTATTGGAACGTATTAAATGAGAAAACTTATTTACAGCTCGGTAACAGAGCATTTTTTAATTTCTTTGTTGCTAACGCCATTGAATATCGTCGATAAAACACTACCGGGGCAATAGTGTTATAAAAACTAACAGTATTGTTTATCCCTAAAGCAAGCTAAAGAGCTAATAGCAAAAGAAAATGAAGTGAAACCGGACGGATATCTAACAAAAAACAACTTAAAGAAGGAAAGTTACCTCACCTCAACTGGCGTAGCAAAGAAATGGATATCTGTGCATAGCCTCCGTAATCCATATAAAAGATTTGTACCTCGTCCTGATTTCCTGTCGGTTGAAGAACTTGAGCACGATACCAACCCCCATACGAAAATGCAGGAGCTGCACAGTAACACCCAAGCACAATGGGTTGTGGTAAAGCTGGAACATATGCCGAGTTCCCTTGGCTGTAGTAATGCAACATTTTCTGGTGGAGTTCTTGAAGCTGTCCTAGGGAGTAGTCATCCGTGTTGACCTGTGCAAAGAAATGTCCAGCGTCTAAAACGCTCGTCACAATAACGTTAAAAGTTTCCATGGATGGTAAAACAGTTTGAACAAACTGGGGCCCAGTTTGAGCAATTGCAATTTGCTTTATACCATTTTGAGTCTTTGGAGGATTAAGCCTTGTCAAAGGAACACATGGAAATTTTTCATGAATGGCTTCGAGGGCAGCTTCAATCTGCTGAGATGTTCCGGTGACGGAAATGATTCTATGGGTAGCTACTTCTCCTGGCGACTGAGGTATGAGACGAATCTTAGCTCCCGAGTTATCTGAAATAACACGAACGTTTTTGCCCTTTCGGCCAATGAGCCTTCCACAGAGAATCTGTGGAAACTCGATTTCCCATACATCTCTCTCGTTGTTTGGCAAATCGTTTCGAGTTTTTCCATTGTCGTTCAACGGGGGCGAACCGTCATAACTTCTAGCTTCTGTAAAAGCTAAAAGGGTGCTGCTATCCACGGAGCCTTCACTAGTGGTCTCTTCTCCAACAAACGAGTCGTTTCTCTCCAGTAACGAAGGAGTCTTGGTACCAACACCCGAATCTTTCCCTGGACTCTCAACTCGATTCAAGTCAGCCATTGTTAGCGCTTCAAGGTCGTTTGTTTCCGCGTCCTCGCCATCCTCCGTTCCATCCACGCTTTCTTTCCTCTCTTTTGGCATGTCAATTTCTCGTTCCGTTTCGCCCACACGAATCGGTGAGCTTTCCAACCCTTTCTGTTGATCACTGTTATTAGTTGCTTCGGCCATTATGCTATCAAAAGATCGCTCAATAGGTTTTGTTTTTTTCTTTGGAGTTGATTTTTGCTTCGTTTTCACCCACAGAAGTGTCACTACGAAAGCCATAGCGGTAGGCAAGGCAAGTAGAATTAGAACTCTGGGGCCAAGTGGCATCTCAACCTTGAAAAAAAGGAAAGGCGCGACTGATTCAGTTTTGTGTGTGTTTAACACGACATCGCAATAGCTCTGCGCAGGTGAACTTTAAACTTGTCATAGAAACCCATAGGAAAACAATTTGCTGTAGTTTATCACCATAAATGAAGCACATAAGCCAAAACACATATACCATATAATAATAATAAGAAAAAACATTTTCATTACAGTAAGTTTTAAGCAATAAAAGGCATTCATAAAAAATGGCTTTTTCACAATTACTGAAATATTAGACATTTACTTTCAGAATAGGAGTTGACACAAAAATATCTTTTCCTTTGAAACAAATTGAAAGGCTATATCATTTTGTGATCGTGACAACGTTTCCCTTCCACAGTTAATCAAACACATTTCAACATCTTTTCTCAGAGGAAATCGATATCTAAGCTCAGGCATTACTTCTCGCCATTAAAATACTAAGCTGCTTCACACAACTAATTTTAGCAACTGTAGAGGAAACGCTATATACATTAAAAGGCTTAAAATTCTAGCTGAGTGAAAGCGGGTCCAATTTCTCAAAAATAAAGAAACTCACATATATATAATATATATCTATTATTTAACTGCTAGTAAAACAACTGCACTTCTTATATATTAACAGAAAAATCTAGTTAAATGTCAGAGTTAAGGTGCACTTTGGGAGCCGGCAATAAACTGCCAAACGAATGTCGTTCAGGTTGGCCAGTACTTGGGGTTTTACAACAAAAACCGCTAGATTTTCAAAAAAATAAAGGCTGACTTTTTGCAAGATTGATAGACATTTAAGAAAGCCTTAATTGTCTTAGGGCGTGATTTTGCATGGTGCAACGAATGCATGGCTTCTCCCGACAGAACTGGATACACCGACTGAGAAAGTTTGATCTGTGAGTTGGCTATATACTTTATCCAAGTCAATACTTTAACCGGCAAAGTGTAAATGCTAAAACTATACTTGCTAGATAAAAAGCAAGTATAAAAACTTAAAATGGAGATAATTTATTTTCATAATTTAAAATGAAAACTGTTGAAAGAATCCATCTTAACCATCGTAGGTCGACAAATTACGTTTCTGCCAAAACTTTATCTTAAACAACAACAGCAACAACAAAAATTGAAAATGTATGTAGTTCTGTTTTGTTAGAGCTTGTGCGACAAAATAGCAATGAGACAATTTCGCCTCTTTGAGCAAACAACCGCCGTGCACTGATGAAGAAACACAAAAGCAAACACGCTCTCTTAACATAACCAAACTCTAGAGATAAAGATTGCAATATATATACACTTAAATCTTATACCTAGCCTTGTTTTGTTATCACTATCAATTTAGATAGGCTTGATTTAAGCTGGTTTGTTCAACATATCTGGTAACTATGTACTTTCAAGTTCCTCCTGAAAAGTCTCCTGTTTAAAACAAATAAACCTTACACTTTCAGCTATGTTTAAGGGCATTATATATGAACGTTTGATATTGAAATCATCAATATAACTAAGAACAAATATCTTCCACCAAAAAAATCAAACGTTCTTTTAAGAAAGAGTATGTAGAAGAACTTATTAATCTAACGACGTTAACTGACCAACATCTGAGGCGATCATTCATAACGCAGTATAAATTCAATCGGTATTTTATCCAAATGGCCATGGTAACTGTGTACAAAGAGAGAAAATTGAAAAGACGCAACTAGATACAAACTTCCATGGTATAACAAGTTATAAATGGCTTGACATTTCTTTTATTCTCAAGTTTTAGAAATAAGAAAACAGTTCAACTCCAACATGAAAAGTACGTATAGTTTAGGTAAAAATAACTTTGCATGCTTTGAAAATATGCTTGTCAAAGTTTCTTTTTAGCCTTAATAATTTAAGTAAATCGAGTTTCGTTTAATACGGCGGTTGGGTTTTATCACAAGCGTCTGTTACTGAAAACTGATATAATAAACCCTGATTTTTTCAAGACCGGCGATGAACAACTAACAAATTTGATAATACTATAATAAATAACATTTTCGTGCGTCAAATAGAACTTTCGAGTCCCTGTTTAATTGTTATGGTAACCTAATAAGATTTGCCTTTTAATACACACAAACGAAAAGATTCTACTTGTAAAACTTTTATTTTATTCACCAAAACTACTAACGATTCTGCACCGACAAAAAATATATAACCGATAAAGGTTATTTTTATGGCTTTCTGCATGTGGTGAAATTGAAATTCAGTTTGGACTTTGGATTTTACAAATTACCCGTTACGTTTAGATCTAATTACTAATGGCAATTTTTATAAGCTTTATGCACCTTTGGGCAAACATGTTTAAATCTAAACTTACATGCAATTATTTACAAGAACATTTAAGACTGAAATCCTTAAAATATTTCAAACTTAGCCTCGCCCAAAAACTAGTCTCATCCTGATGGGAGCGGTATACTTTCAACTTTAAATATAACACAAAAACATTAATTTAGAATTGATATACTTTTGCGGCGCAACACCAAAATTTCCAGAGGTTTTTTTGTCTTTGCTTTGCAGCAATGCTGTTTGAACACAATTCTGATATCAGACAATTTTCTTGTACCTTTTCTTTGAAATGTTTTTCTCTTTGTCCCGTCTCTCTACTCTAGTTTAATGTACGATTTATAATGAAAAAGATTTACTGTTTTGACATACAGTTGAAAGATAGTCTTTCTCTAGCTACTATGCCAATGTATGGTTTTCTTTTCTTGAAGGAGAAAGGCTGTCAGGTCTAACAAAAGGGCTGAAAAAGGCTTAAATTTGTATTCGTGTTTATATAATTTTTGTAAACGCTTTTTATGTATGCCAGATCAGCTGCATAAGAGTGAAACTAATCAAAATTCTTAGGTGGAGAAAAATGCATGGTCGAAGGATACATTGTATACAAAGAACGAAAAAAATATTTACAAGTTTATTTTAATCAATTTTTGGCAGTTTTGAACTAATTAAAATTCTTAGGTGGAGGAAAATACGCGGTCGAAGGATGCACTGTATATATAGAACGAAAAAAACATTTACAAATTTAATTTAATCAATTTTAGGCAGTCTTCTTTAAACAGCATAAACTATGATAAAATTGGATGATTATTAGTGCGGCAATAAATTGTTGCCAAATAAAACGGTTATACAAAAACAGCTGAGATTTCCTGTTTAACTGCATCAAAAGGGATGGACAAGTGTTTAAAAACCATCCTTGGTTCAATCTACAATATTTTACCAAGTTTCAATATTCTTTCTATCTTTGACGATGACCATCAACGGCGAAAGTTCATATGAATTTTATAAATGTTACATTTTACTACTACAACTATGACAAAATATAGGTCAAAGCCGAAAAATATGAGAAACTTTTCTTTCCCATTGACTCTCACAGAGGTTTTTCAGTGCATCATCAACTAAAAAGTTGGTACTTAAAATGTAAACTTGACAACAAGGCTTTCGAAAAATCCACTACTAAAAATTATTCAAGGCAGATCAAGATGAAAGAACAAAAGAATTCCCTTGCGAAATGCAATTCAAAGCAGCGATAGAAAGGAAACTTGCAGAAATAATAAAGAAAACACAAAAATGAGGCGAGAAAACATTGTTATACTCTTAAATCAACGAATTGGTGTAATTTCAACACAATTTTTAAGCCTTTTATGACAAGTCTCAAAAAAGTAACAGCCTACAGGCCAATGTCCTCATTCAGCATTAGCTGAGATGAATTATTTTCATGGTTTCCTCTCCAGTGTGATGCAGATAAACGTTTTTCGCTCCTTCCCTGCTTTGGCTCTCTTCATGGTACACTTTGTCAAAAATTTCAAAAGATCTGCCCAGTTTTAAGCTTCACCTTTCAGAACCAACACTGCAGCTGATGTTGCACTGAAAAATATGTTTGTGTCAGCCCAACACCACCTACAGTTTTGGTAACTAAAAATTAACGTGAAGTTTACATCTTTGAAGACCTTTTAAAGCTTTCGACAAAGACTACTAAGAAATTATCCAAGGCTGAGAAAGAACGAATAACGTTTATTTCGTACGCTCCAGAAAATCATGAAAATAATGTATATCAGCTAATGTTTGTCAGCCCAACACCACCGACAGTTTTGGTAGCTAAAACGTGAAATTTACATCTTTGAAGACCTTTTGAAGCTTTCGACAAAGACTACTAAGAAGTTAACCAAGGCTGAGAAAAAGCGAATAACGTTTATTTTGTACATTCCAGCAAATCATGAAAATGTATCTCAGCTAATGTTTGTCAGCGCCAACATCATTAACAGTTTTGGTAGCTAGAACGTGAAGTTCACATCTAGAAGACCTTTTTAATTCTTCGATAGAGACCATTTAGAAATTATCCAAGGCTGAGAAAGAGCGAATTACGTTTATTTCGTACACTACAGTAAATCATGAAAATTATGTATCTCAGCTAATGTTTGTCAGAGCAACGTCACCTTCAGTTTTGGTAGCTAAAACGTGAAGTTTACAGCTAGGAAGACCTTTTGAAGTCTTCGACAGACAAAGACTATTAAGAAATTATCCAAGACTGAGAAAGAGGGAATTACGCTTATTTCGTACACTCTAGCAAATCACGAACATATTGTATCTCAGCTAATGATTGCCAGTGCAACATCACCTACAGTTTTGGTAGCTAAAACGTGAAGTTTACATCTTCGAAGACCTTTTGAAGCTTTCGACAAAGACTACCGACTAAGAAATTATCCAAGGCTGAGAAAGAGAAAATTACGTTTATGGCGTACACTCCAGCAAATCATGAAAATAATGTATCTCAGCTAATGTTTGTCAGAGCAACATCACCTACAGTTTTGGTAGTTTAAACGTTAAGTTTACAGCTAGGAAGACCTTTTGAAGCTTTCGACAAAGATTACTAAGAAGTTATCCAAGGCTGAGAAAAGCGAATTACATTTATTTTCGTACACTCCGGCAAATCATGAAAATAATCTATCTTAGCTAATGTTGTCACAGCAACATCCCCAACAGTTTTGGTAGCTAAAACGTGAAGTTTACAGCTAGGAAGGCCTTTTGAATTTTTGGACAAAGACCATTAAGAAATTATCCAAGGCTGAAAAAGAGGGAATTAAGTTTATTTCGTACACTCCAGCAAATCATGAAAATTATGTATCTCAGCTGTTTGTCAGTGCAAACATCATCTACAGTTTTGGTAGCTAAAACGTGAAGTTTACATCTTAGAAGACCTTTTGAAGCTTTTGACAAAGACTACAAAGTAAGAAATTATCCAAGGCTGAGAAAGAGTGAATTACGTTTATTCCGTACACTCCAGCAAATCATGAAAATGTATCTCCGCTAATATGTGTCAGAGCAGAATCACCTACAGTTTTGCCGGGTAGTTTAAACGTGAAGTTTACAGCTAGGAAGACCTTTTGAAGTCTTCGACAAAGGCTGAGAAAGAGCGAATTACGTTTATTTCGTTCACTCCAGTAAACCATGAAAATAACGTATCTGAGATTATGTTTGTCAAAAGTTTTCAGAGCTGAATTTTGAAGTTGTTTTTCACGCCCGAGCTTGTTGTTTTTTGTTTTGTGGCGTGTGCCGCGAACACTGGTTTTTAGGGTCTTATATAGCTACTGGTTTTCCAGTGGATAAGTTCAGTGGTTTCGCTTCCGCCCAAAACACTCAACTTCTCATGCATAATATTATCAACTGATAAAATAAATGAAGCCATCAATAAGGGCTTCCACTGTTGTGGAATATTTTTGGATTTATGCAAAGCCTTTGACACTGTAGATTATGTCATTTTACTGGAAAAATTAGAATATTATGGAATAAGGGGTACCACCCTCAAGTGGTTTTCTTCTTGCTTAAGAGACAGAAGACAACATGTCTCTGTCTGCGATGCTGACTCAAATCTTTTGCCTATCACATTCGGGATACCATGCACAAGGTTCTATTCTTGGCCCTCTACTGTTCCTCATATACATGAATGACTTTCATTTATGTTCAAGTCTTCTTGAAATCTATCTAGTTGCTGATGACACAAATTTGTTCATAAAAAATAAAAAACTCTCTGATTATGAATTCAAAGTTAATCATGAATTGATCAAAGTTAACAATTGGTTATGTGCTAATAAACTGTCCTTAAGCATTGACAAAACTTTTTCATCCACACCAGAAACGCCTCACTTCTAATACTGAATCATCCATGAACTTGGCAAAAAAAGTCTCAAAAGGTATTAAAATACTTTCTAAAATCAGACATTATGTTCCCACTGAGATTCTGATTCAGCTTTATTATTCTTTCATATACCCTCTCATAATATATGGCATTTCTGCCTGGGGAAACACCTACAATTCAACCCTTAAACCCATATCAGTCCTTCAAAACAAAGCTGTGCGTATCATCACCTTTTCAAAGCATGATCGCCACAGTAATCCATTAATACACAACTAAAATGATTAAAATTAAGTGACATATATTTAAATAATGTTTTATTCATGTTCAAGTATCACCATCAATTGCTTCCTAAAGCTTTTGATAATTACTTCCAAAGTGTCTCTACAATTCATCGGTATAATACTAGATTGGCCTCCAGATGAAGCTATTATGCCGAGCCCATTAGAACAAACTTTGGTAGATTTAGCTTTAAATATTAACACTCCCACATTATGGTCCGAATACTCTTGATGAAAAACTGAAAACTCTTTCTCTATTTAGATTAGTCTTTAATGACTTCACAATATTATGTTATATTATATTATATTATATTATATTATTATATTATATAGTCTATCCCTACACATTCATTATTATCCTTTATCCTTATATACATTATCCTCCACCTCATGCATTTTTTTGCATAGTATAATTTATTTACTTAGTATTTATTTATCTGTACATCACCCTTTTCTTTTCTTTGCATATGTGGATTTGTATATATATAACTAATAATTGTATCTTGCCATGACTTGCAATTGAGTATTGTAAATATTTTGTATACAGCTACTCAGCTCAATAAGTTTATTTTACTTCTCTGAGCAGCTTTTACCAAGTCTTTGTTTGTAATATTTAAATAAATCATGTATTATTTTGTGTGAATCTATGAATTATGGCCTGCATGAAACAACTTGTATGATAAAAAACTGGAATCAAACGATAACCATGTCTACTTATTGATTTTCTATATATATATATAGAATTTTGGATTTTGGTTGTTTATCAGTAGCGACCATTCATTTTTCATCAAATTTTCCATAATGAATGACAAAACACTTGTTTACCGCAAGACATGTTCAATTGACACATGTTAATTATTTAAGGTTTAGTTACTGGATGTGAGCAGTTTGTTTAGTCTTTAGAAATACACCCACACACTGGCGATATAATGAACGAGAAATCTGATAAATGCATGATGTGAAGCGAAGCAGAGTGCATTAAAAGCAATTTCGAGTTCATTTAAGCCCATAGCTTAGGTAATACTTTTTACTAAATTTAAAGTGCACCTATAAAACCAATCCTTTTTTTCTTTGGTTGGGTACAATTTAATAGAATATATTTAATAGAATATATATAATGTGTCTTGTAAAAGAACAATGAACAGTATCAAGTGTCATCTTGTAAATAGCTTT
>JAOBBB020110659.1:0-13153 GCA_025331005.2 Zoanthus gigantus
GTTTTTTATCGTTGTAATAGTTTTTTATCGTTGTAATAGTTTTTTATCGTTGTAATAGTTTTTTATCGTTGTAATAGTTTTTTATCGTTGTAATAGTTTTTTATCGTTGTAATAGTTTTTTATCGTTGTAATAGCTTTTTATCGTTGTAATAGTTTTTTATCGTTGTAATAGTTTTTTATCGTTGTAATAGTTTTTTATCGTTGGTTTTTATATTAAATTGTTTACCAAAAGCAGCCTTAATGACGATTTTCTATTTTATTTAATCGCAACTATTTTTCCATTTTCTGATAAATTCACCCTCAAACCGATTAATTTCTCAAATTGGAAAAACTTTAGTTTTTGGGCTCTTAACCCACTGCGTCAGTTTTTTCATCTTCATTAATGTAAATAATACAAATTGAGATGTTCCTGGCATTTTTTTTAAACCTTAAGGTTGCCGGTATTTCTTCTCCTCACATTTCATTGCCATATTTTTCAGTTTAAAATAAAAATTGACTTTCGCCTTTGTTTGCTAACTATAATTCTTAGCAAAGCCCCAGCAAAGATATTCAAAAGATACACTTAAATGTTTTTTTTGTGCTTTGCAGAACTGAATATTATAATAGTCATAGCCCCGAATCTTTTCGCTTTGTTTGACCATAAGTTGCCTGAAAATCTTCAACAGTATCTTAGAATGTAAAAAACAACTTCTTTTCACTAATCCAGTAAGCGCCCGGGTGCGTATTCACGTATTCACATTTTGGACTTTCAAGATGAATTTTTTTTTTATGAGACGGACGCTTACTACAGGTTGGGCGCAGTTTGTTTTCTCGTTGTTTTCACCGCACATTTTCAGTAAATGTATTCTCAGTTCCCGTCTACAAAAGCAAGAAAAGAAAACAAAATGTAAAGTTGAGAAAAATCCAGGGTTTTCATACACATTTCTCATATTTTAAAACAACATTGTGCTGTTTTAACTCGGCGGGCTTTTCTGGCGGGGTAGCGGAGGAGAGGGTAGTGGTTTCTTGGTGGAGGATTAACCCTTTTTTAATTTTTCAACCTTTAGAAATGGGGCTTATTCTAGTTGCCGTTGAATTTATTCAATCCAATTTCTCTGTTTCGGTTTTCCCTTCCAACAGTTTCCCGGCTACACCACGTGTATGTCTAGAAGAATAGAATCACTTTTATAAAACTGATTATTGCCTTTTTTACAGTTCCTTAGACATTTATCGTTTATTCAGTCAAGAGTCTCAATAACAGGTTTGTATAATTTGCTTCAATAAATTTTACAGCTCGAAAAAGTAACAATTATTTTTTCAACTTGGCGCTCCATCAATCGTCTTTTTCTCTGGGAAACGTTTTATATAAACATGTTTTGGCAAACACACCTCAATACTTTGCCCTTTCCTTTTGCTGCAAACGTTGGCTTATTTACTTAATTGTGGGTCCTCTAAAGGAGGGGAAGGCTTATTGGAGAGGGTGTGTGGAGGGGGGGTCAATAAGAAAGGGGAAGGCTTATTGGAGAGGGTGTGTGGAGGAGGGGGGTTACTTAGAGAGGGGAAGGCTTATTGGAGAGGCCGTGTGGAGGAGAGGGGGGGTTAATTAGAGAGGGGAAGGCTTATTGGAGAGGGTGTGTGGAGGGGGGGTTACTTAGAGAAGGGAAGGCTTATTGGAGAGGCCGTGTGGAGGAGAGGGGGGGTTAATTAGAGAGGGGAAGGCTTATTGGAGAGGCCGTGTGGAGGAGAGGGGGGTTAATTAGAGAGGGGAAGGCTTATTGAAAACTCGTTGATGGATAAAGGCAGAATTAAACCAGGAAGTTTTTATGTAACCCGCAGCTTTAATAATAAATTGGTACTCTGGCTTAGATAACAGAAAAAGTTAAGAAATGTGTACAAATACACTATAATATGTCAGCTTATAACATATAAGGTAGTAATGAGATAGAACAACAACCGAGACTCAAGTTAATCTAAAAAATCTTGTGTGAAGGGCACTAACGTAATCATCGAGTTTTGTTTAAAAATTGTTATTGAAGGAAAATGGGGGAGCTCATTAGAGGGGGAATCCTTAATAAAAATTTGTAACTCCAGACGGAGGGTTATTACAGATTAAAATAATTAACTGTGCGTTTATTACAACTTTTAATTTTGCATTTTACTTGGACGAATCGAAGGTCACTGTCAGTAATCGAAAATTTATTAGATGTTAAAGTTTAATTACGTCTTCATTCGTTTTTAGTATTTTTTGAATTTTATCTTACATCAGATTCAACTCCCTTTTTATCAAAGAATATCACTTTTCACCAAAGAGGAATATTCAATAGTATGTAATATATAATATATAAATAAACATATGTCGTTATTACTTCCTTAAAATATATATTTGAATTGTTCAATGAAGACTTTCACATTTAAGCAGCCATCAATTTCTTCCACAAAACTTTCCAGCTCTGTTATGGGGAAAATGCTTCCATACATTTCCCCCTCCTTGAACTTTATCTCCTTGAAATCAATTACCATGTCCGCTCCAGCTTCCTTTAGTAAAACAAATCTGTTCAAAGAAAAGGAAAATAGTAATTCAAATGTTAGAAAATGCATTATACTCTAAGCTAGGCTGAAACTGGCCGGGACTCAGTTTTTCTCAGCATCAGGTAAACTAGACTGCTACTTGCGCGGCAGCCACAGTTTACTAACAGTTACAAACTCTCTGGGATGAGAACGTTCGAGGGTCGCTCAGTCTCATGTATCCCAAAGAAGCAATTATTATTGCAATTATTATTGTTATCGCGGTTAATAATATTTTTAAAAATAGCTCTAGAAGTCGGAGAAACTTTTCTGTAAGACTTAACATCCGCCAAACCATCCAGATACATCCAGATTTCAAACATTCAACTGCAGCCAACATTTTTTTATGTAATTTAAATCGTTACCTTTAAATTCCTTTGGTGATTACTTTGTAAATGTTAATTTATATAAGGCAGATATATTATATAAACATTCTATGTTCAGTTACCTGACATTAACATGCTGGTGTTCCACAGATGACAACAGCTGAAGAAATAACTTGTATTGTGGAATCTTCAACAGCACGCGCCACTTTCCACCGTTAAACTCGAACTCGTCGCTTGTTAGCGGCTCTGGCTGTTCATTACTTTCCTTTACTTTAGAAATTTCTCTCTTTAAATGTGGAATTGCCCATAGGAATCCACGAATCTTTACTGGCTGCTTGTTTATGGTGTATGGTGTCTGTATATACAAAAAAAACAGATGCAATGTAAATTGATTTGATAGATGGGCAGACGGATAGACAGACAGGCAGACAGACAGACAAATAGATAAACAGACAGACAAACAGCCAGACAAACGGACGGGCAGTCAGACAGACAGAAAGGGTAATCTGATAGATAGATATGATTTCTCTTTGAAATTGTGCACGAGTTTCAAGCTTTCATCTTTTGCTTTGTCGATGCCGAAATATTAAGAGAAACAAAAAAATTTAAAACAAAAAATTTAAACATTTGAGTCTTAATGAGAACCGTACTTTACAATATGTTACCTTATGTACCAAAGTATCGGTAAGATGAGCTGCATTGGATTGCAGCAACTTGACATGGTGAGGTGCCTGCAGCTTCGTGTGCTCCTCGAGATCCTCAAGGGTGCCGCTGATGTGGCAACCAGGAATATCACAGACGGTAACTTTCATTCTGCATTGCAACAGATGCATGTTCATCTCATCTCTGTTAAACAGCCGTGAATCATATGTCAACTACTAACACAACCAGCATTGGTTGGACTTTTTAAAATGTTTGAGTCCCTTATAGTTATACTGCTTTGTCTATACAGTAATTTTGTCGAAATTGGACAAGAAATTTAAGCTTTGGTATTGCTACGTTTTACTGCTATCTTTCTTATTTTCACATTTTGATAGGTACTACCAATTCCTTTTACCTTTATTCTCCTTTTTATATAGAATTAAAGCTTGTTGATAAAGCATAATAAAAAGCTCACAATTATAATAACTATAGAAATGTCCTTGTTTGTTTTCAGTTTAAAGCTTTAAATCTGTGTTATCCGTAATCAGATTTTTTAAAATCTAAACCTGCATGTTTTTTAGTTCTTTTTGAGCTTCCGTTTGTTAGTTTTCCAGCAATTTACCTTATAACAACTGACTGACATCCTAATGGGCATTTTGCTTCCCGCTTTGGACACTCAGCTTCCATATGCTTCTTCGTACTCTCTCTTGTAACTTTAACGTTGCACTGGTTGCAGCTTATGAAGGTTCTCGGGCAAACTTCATTATGCTGTTGCTTTTCTCTCCTCCTCATAGTTTCTACACATCCTTCATTCTCACAGGGTATGAACTGTTCTGGACATAAATGCTGAAGGATAATACACAGTTCGGCCTTCTTATTGCAGAATGGACAATTCGCTTCCAGTTGTTGAACCCTTTTCTTTATAAGCATATTCTGCTGGAAAGTGTCCAGATGTATAGGCAACGGTGTTCTACATTCAGGACAGTGCCTGTTGTCAGCCTCGAAGTGTTTTCTCTTTATCCTGTTGGCACACGAGTCGCAGATAGTATGGCCACAATTTGGCAAAAATACTGGTACTAACATGATCTCTAGGCTGAAATATAAATTGTGTGATATCACATGTAAAGGGACTTTCACTTCTAACATAAAGTGTTCATAAAAAATATCAAAAATTTACCAGACACTGCAAAAGTAGTCCTTAGGTGCTTCGGCGACTAAAGTAAACTGAGCGGTCTCCATAGCAGATCGAATAATGAGAGATAATATATATTTTGTGAACGTGATTACGCTACCAATTCTTACTGCATTTCTTCAGTGTATAAATGATCACACCAACTTTTGTAAATTGAAATTTGAAACTTCCGATGAACATGATCGAATTCTAAATTAGAAAAACAATGCAAAACTTAAGTTTTTGCTTTCACGTCGGTTAGTTCTGTGTACACAAAAGGGAAGAACAAATTGACATTCCAAAAATTGTTTTATTTGTGGCAGAATAAAGGTATCACTTTCTATCATCATCAATGTAAAATAATTAGAAAATGCAGATCTAGATGAGAGAGAGCTTTTTTCGCTTACGTCATGACGGCATTTTCATGAAGGGATTGGAGGCGAGATATTCACAGCTTGATTTTCCGTTCTGAACGCGACCACGTCTCCTTTTGCTATTTTAAATTTTGATGATTTGAGATTATAAACTGATGCAACAAAAGCAGATAGTATGAATTCCTTGAAAAAAATTACGACTCTGTTCTTGTTATTCGTAGTGTTCATCTGTATTCATTAAATAAGGTAAGTTGTCGGTTTGCCATCAAACATGATACGTGAATGGACGTTCATTGCTTTGTTATTGTGAGTTACTGTGCAAACTATAATTTAACTGTGTTCCATTTCTTTCGGAAAGTTTTAATATTTTTATCATATCCTTACTGAGATAATGATAATGCTTTCTAGGTTATAGTCATGATTCTGTTTATTACTTTTTGTTTTAAAAAGTAACTGAAACGAATTTTTACGATAACAGGAAATGCTTTTATGATATCAGATAAGACAAAGGTACTATATAATCAGCTGCTACATAACTTTTTATTTTTTCAGTGTTCTTATGGGATGGAGGGGAGCTCTATTGATCCACACTCAATAATTCCATTTGCTCAAAGAATTAATCAAGTGTATTTACATGCAAGAGATGCTATATCGAAGAAGGAGTCGTCACCCCAACTACTCGAAAATATTAAGCGGTCGCTAGAAGCTGGAGTACTACACATTAGAAGATTGCGGTTGATTCTCTCACTATCTCGGCCATGCTCTCCAGGCATACTGGCATCGTTGTTTAGCAACCTTAGCCGGTTAGAGTCGCGTGTTGGTGGAATGATAGAAAGACTAAGCTATGTTATTCCTCATGTAGTTGATGATCTTTCATACCAAGCCCCAAGGGAGGCTACAGGAAAAGCAGGAAGACCGTCGTATGTCATCTCGAAGCAACAGCTGGAGATTATGAAACATTATAGGCTATCGTGGGTTGACATCTCAAGAGCACTAGGTAAAAAAATATGTCAGCATTTCTTTGTATAAACTGTTCACAAAATTCATTTTATCGAGTGTTTCTTTTTTTACATTTATGGCTTTTGCCATCTGGTAAATTTTCAGTTGAGGCTCTTCGTTTAAAACATCTTTGTTCCAGTAACACTGAATGGGAGAGGGTTGTTCTAGAGAAACCGGGGGGGGGGGTAGGCAGGCAAAATGAGTAGATATGCTAAGGTGTTCAAGACACCCCTTTCTCAGTATTAATTTGACTCTCGTCAGGACCTCTGAGTTTTAAAAACGCTCTCAAATTAACAACCCATTCCAACAAAAAATGATTATTTGTGACACTGAACTTCAACAGGCACATCAAACTAGGAGTATACAGAAACAAGCTGAAATACTTTTTTTATAGTAGTTGGCTCACTCAGTGTCAGTTTATTTGTTAATTATGTATATATATATATATATATATATAGTAATTGTAATTTGTGTTTACTTAAATGTGTGAAATAGGTGTGTCAATATCTACAATATGGAGACTGCGTCTTAAGTATGGTATGGGAAAGCAAGAAAATAAAGGGAGGCCTGTTGGAGGAACAGAGCTAATGGCGTTTATTGAAGATATGCAAAGAACTTCACCGAGTATTGGTATAAGAATGATTGAAGGTACCTTATCAGCAAGGGGGCTTTATGCCTCAAGAAGCGACATTGGAGATATGCTAATTCAAATGAATCCAGTTGGTGCAATACTGCGTTGGAATGAACAAAATCCAAGAATCAAATATTGTGTTGCAGGTATATATATAATTGTACTTGTTAGTTAAGAATTGGTGATATTCCGGTTGCTAGTGTGTGCGCATGTGAGTGTAAGTTGTGACATGGAGATGTATGTCGCAGTTACTGTGTATCTGCGTCAAATTGTGTACTTCTGACTTATAATGCAACATTGTTTACAAGATTTTCAATCATATCTGTGCCATAGGTCCAAACAGTCTGTGGCATTTGGATGGCAACCACAAGCTTATAAGGTGAGAGGTATAATTTTCTAAAAATTATCTATAGGGTATTATTTTGCATTATGACATCATATACTACAACTACCAGAATGCTTTGCCCAAGTTCTATTGTAATGTAATTAATGCCAATTGGTGTTTTACTAATCCCCAAAGGAATAAAAATCTGAATAAGAATGAAAATACACAAAGTATTCTGGTCTTGGTAGCAAAATGACATTATCATGCAAGTGGCCTACTGGAAACATGTTTTTAAAACCCAAATTTTTAAGCATACTTGGGATAGTTGTAATTATTATTCTTTTCTGAATTTGCTGTTTTCAACAATTAATCGTTTCAGTACTGTAGTTTTTTGTTTATTTTTAAAAATAAGGAATTGTCTTTATAAATATTGATATGACAAGGCTTGATGTAAGTAGGTTTCTTAACACCTCTCGTTATACTTCAAATGACAAGAAACGGAATAGAAAAATTTTGCGTGCAAGCATAACAGATTCAGTGCTAAAACTGATACGTGTCAAAGCTCTTGATTATAGCACATTAAAAAACGAGATAAACATAAAGTAGTTCATAACAATTTTAACATCCACTTCTGCAGATGGAGGTTGGTAATACATGGCGGTATAGATGGGTATTCACGAATGGTAGTGTATCTGAAGTGCTCAAGCAACAATAGGGCGGACACTGTTGCATCTCTGTTTTTGGAGGCAACAAGAGAATACTGCTGGCCATCAAGGGTGCGCACTGACAAGGGCGGTGAAAATGCAGAGGTGGCAAGGTTGATGATAGAGCACAGAGGAGAGGGGAGGGGAAGTATTATTCAGGGAAGTTCTGTGCACAATCAGCGGATAGAGAGGCTTTGGAGGGATTCAAGGAAGATGGTTGTTGAACATTTCCGAAGGGTGTTTTATTTCCTTGAGGAACAACATTTGCTTGATTTAAATAGTGAAACGGACCTGTTTGCACTTCACCACATTTACATTCCTAGAATAAACCAAAATCTAAGCATGTTCAAAAGTAGTTGGAACAACCATAAACTCTCTTCAGAAAATAACAGAACACCCAATCAACTCTACATACTCGGAATGTTAGCCCTGCATGGTAGTGATCACACTGCGGTAAAAGATTTCTTTGAGGAAGGTAATGTAAACCCAGTTGAATATGGTGTTTCTATTCCAGATGTAGCCGAACCATCTGTGGAAAATATTAATGACGTTGTGGTTCCTGAAGTTATCACCGGCATGTCTGAAAACTGTCTTGCGCATATTAACGCTGAAATAAATCCTTTGGAACGCGATGGGAACCATGGCATTAATTTGTATATAAAGACAAAGAATATCATTCAACAAAACATGGTCCGGGACCCACGCTAAACCTAGACTTTTTGACTTAATCACGTAACGATGAAAGTAGTAATAATATTAGCATTCCATGGGTATGGCTATTCTATCCTAACTACAGCCAGTTACAATTGTTATAGGTTAAAAAAGTAACTTTCCTGCATGTGCAAACCGTTTGTTTTCTTAAAGCTTTAACAACATGAGGTTGCAACTTGTACTTTTACTCGATGAAGTTCTATCATTCTTTGTTATATATTTTAAAAAGTGCCGCATTTTTATGGCAAGTCTATGTTATAACGCAGAAGATTAAATAAACTGCTTTTTCAGTATTGTTTCAATGGCTAAACCTTACTTAATAAGACCTAAGGCTCAACATAATTTCGCGTCCTTCTGAGTTCTATCTAATTAATTATATTAATCTTGCCGCAGATACAACCTCAATCAATAAAGCTTTGCTCACACAGGAGCAGACATAATGTGAAATAGTAAAATTGACACGACGTTTCGGCATCATCTCGATGCCATTTTTAAGATTAAAAATTAAAAATTCAATGCAAGTGGTGCTTTAAGTAATAACCGCAGGAATTCTACACCACCATTGCAGTAAATTAGTTTTCTGTTGCACTTTTTGAGACTTCGAAATAAATGCAAACGTTCTTCTCTTTTTAAAATCTTAATCAATAAAGCTTTGCTCACACAGGAGCAGACATAATGTAAAATAGTAAAATCGACACGACGTTTCGGCATCATCTCGATGGCATTTTCAAGATTAAAAATTAAAAATTCAATGCAGTTATTTCGAAGTCTCAAAAAGTGCAACAGAAAACTAATTTACTGCAATGGTGGTGTAGAATTTCTGCGGTTATTACTTAAAGCACCACTTGCATTGAATTTTTAATTTTTAATCTTGAAAATGGCATCGAGATGATGCCGAACGTCGTGTCAATTTTAGATACAACCTCGAGCGAAAAAAAACGTAGGGGGTGTGTTTTTCAAAAGCGGGTTAACTATAAACTCTAGGTTGAGTCGCAATCAAAGAATGTTTTCTTCACACCCAAGTAGCAAAGCATCCGGACGAGACCTTTTAATTTTATTGACAATGAAAATAATAGATTCACATTAATATATGAAATTGAAAAGAATGCATCTTTCAAACTCGCGATTCGTTTTTCATCATTTTTTTATTTAAAACTGTCTTAAGTTGGATTACACTGATTATAAAAGTGACTACGTAATCCAACTAGTTTTGTTTCATGTTATGTAGCTTCACGAAAAGAAAAAACAAAAAAAACTCTGGGGGCTGTTATTTTTTATCGAAGCGGTGATTTGACCAGCTCGATCTCTAGTTGCATAACAACTACTACGATCCTTGCTCTAAAATTTATATGTACTCTAGCAAACATTTCTTTGACATTAATTTCTGAAAAAAAAATTGGTCATACATATATAAGTTATAACTCGAAAGCATGAGAGTCACGTAAAACCGGAAATGTGTATCCGGTTTGATTTTAACTGGAGTCGTAATTAGTAGACCTAAAGTAGGCCACATCCTACTTTGACCATACTTTAGAGTTTAGTGTGAATGGATTTAATAAAGTAGGGTTCAAGTTAGATACTTTGTACACAGGATAATCAAAAGTGTCCCATCGTACTAAAGAGTGATCGGACCAATCTGGGGCCTACTATAACACCTCAAAGCAAGATAAACAATGAGAGCCTATACTTTTTTGATGGGTTTATATGAAATTGTTTATAGACAATTGAACTTTCAATTTCACGTGCGGGGTTTTCAATCAGTTTTGCGCGATCCGTATTTCTTTTTATTTTAAAAAGCATTATTGGCTTTGACGACGGTTTGGTTTGGTTATATTGGAAATGTGTTGCCATAAAGTGATAAACATCAACATCAATCATCATTCGCCGCCTTCGTTTCCTGTCTAGAAAGGTTTTATAAAAGTACGATAACCACCAACCATTTAGCTTTAAAGTTAAGGATTTCTGCCGTAACAAAAAAAAACAAAAACAGCCATGCAACGAGCGCGATTTGAACTACATAGTAATTTTCGGATAGCATTTTCTAAAAAAACTAAAAATGTACAGTTTATAGAGAGCGGCGAAATCCAACCTTGCGCCCGTTCAGCGAATAATTCGAGAACTAGGATTGTTATTAAATTTGATTGACAAGTAATTACCTGTATACTTATTACTAAGTGTGAACAAAAAAAGCATACATCACGTCCAAATAGGCCTTTGTTCGACCCAAATTAACCAGATTTGCGAAAATCACGTGCAAGCGAATATCCTTATTGCTAATGTTACGGCATGGAGCTGGACGGAGAGTATGGGGCAGTAAGCGCATCACTTGATGAATTATTGGACGGATCAGATAATAATAACAGAATGGAAATTGGAAATATTGGGGGAGTATTTGGACCACTTCAAAACCCAAGAGAGTCTTCTCCTGTGCGGGCAAATGAATTGAGGAATAGGAACTCGCGGCGGGGCCGTGCCAGGACAACAACAGTTGTTGCACCTCAGCGGCGATCTACTTATCATCGTAGAACGTTTGTGTGGTTGAGTGAAAATGAGCGTCAAGTGCCACCACAGAATCCTGAAGAAGAAAAGCGAATCAGGTTTTCAAGCGATGCTAACAGCACAAACATGTTGGATGTTCTAAAGCGGGAGATGTCGAGCCCGTGTGAAAGTCAAAGGTGAGAAATATGCGTTCCATTGTAGATATAGCCTTTTAGAATCGAATTCATCTCAAGCGAATTGCAATATCGCATTATACAACATTGGAAACAAATATTAATAGCTATATAGATTAAACAAAGGCCATGCTTCATTCATATGAATATTATTCACGGATCAACATTTGTGGACAGCATTGTTCCCAACTTAAAATAATGTTGAATTTAAGTATGCGTTTGATTTTATTTGAAAGTATCATTATATATTATTATAACAGTGAACAAAACATCACTACAAATGTATTGATTTTCACTTTACAAATTTCCACTATTAAAACAAGTATTTACTAAAAATATAACAACTGAGAAAAAATCAGGAATATAAAATTGTAGTTTTTAAAAAGGTAAAAATAATAAAGAAAGTTGCTTTGTATATATGTTGCAATTGGCATATATACCGTTTAATTCGCTGTACTGCAATGGTTCTGTGGCCATAAGCTTGCAAACTATTTCTTTATTATTACAGTTGTTGTAATGTTTTTGTGTTGGTACATGTGCACATATTATAGACATAATATGTCTTTTTCTAAAGTTGACTAGTAATATGTAATTACTATATAATATAGCAGAGTAAACTTTTTTATGTTTGATGTTTTAACATTCAGTATCAGCTTCTACAAGGCAGCTATGCATGGCAGTCACTGCCTTCAGTTTCAAGGCAGAGACCTTTCAGCACATGAACTGTTGAATAAATTCCGCTCGTCCACCACAAGAATATATATAGGAGCAGCAACAGCAGCCGAAGCACAGAGAAACAACAGTGGAAGACGCGATCTGCCTACCATGAGCATACCCTCTGCATCCTCCACACTAGCAGGGTTGTCACTAAGATTTGAAGTTGGCGGAGATATTCTGAAAGTAGACGGCACGTTTTATTTAATCGTTCTTTTTCTTAATACATTTTTGTAATGACAGCTTTTTTTCCCGCTTCTCTCTGCCACTTTCCAGCCGGAGAAAATAATCAAATAGCCGGCGATATCGCAGGTCGCCGGCGCTTATTGACAACCCTGAGGTAGAGTTCAGTTGGCCAGACGTGACACATTGTCAGCCAATCAGAATGAGCGTACCATCAAGGTCGCCTATTTTTAGTGCCATTAAACCTTTCTTCCATACTGGCAAGATGGCGACACAGTTTTGGTTTGATTGGGCAGTAAACAAATAACGACAGTTTAGGGGTATTTTTAAGTTAATCCAAGCATTTTTAGCCCTTCATAATGAGCTCATGCACCAACAAGAAGAAAAAATTACCAAAAACAATATTTTTACGTTTTGATATGTGACAATTCCCTTCCGAAAATTCACTAAATTATGCCAAACACTGTAACGTGAATTTGCCAATATCAAATATACTATAATACTCTTTGTTTGTCCACTCAAAATTTTGCATAAGCATTGTTTCCAGTTTCTCGTTGGAACATCGTAAGTCCCAAGAGAAAATAAAAACAATGCTTATGCAAAATTTTGGGTGGACAAAAAGAGTATTATGGTATATTTGATATTGGCTAATAGGTTTTATGTGACACCACACCAATATACCCTACCCAGACTCCTGATATTTGTTTTCTGAGAGAAAAAAATTTTATGACACCATAACCCTATACTCAAAACCTCTTTTTCACACATTTACTTGGTCGATGAATACTCTAACATGTCAATAAAAGTAGTTTCTTAGAATAAGCATAGTTATCAAGAACTAATTTCATCAGAAGCAACTGTGAGAATAAATACATGTGTATGATATATATTGAACCGCAATATTTTCATTATTCCAACAGACAAGTTCTGTTAGTTTATAATTAATTTCATTGTGAAAGCGGCTAGATAAAAGTAAGTTCCACCGATATTCTCTAACTGATAATAATGATAAAACACATTAGTTCCCCGAAATTTTTATGAATTCTACCTATGTAGTGCACATGAATATTTTTTAACAACAACAACAACATTTTATTTAAGAAAGCAAAAGACAGTTTACAATGTATACGGCAGAGCTACACCGCAGATAGCAAAAC
>JAOBBB020110759.1:0-13150 GCA_025331005.2 Zoanthus gigantus
AATCCCATAGGCTATAGACAGCTATAGATCCTAAAAATGCTATGCAATTTCGTACCACAAAGTTTGTACTAAGAACATTACAACAACAAGAATGTCTTTCGCTTAGATACAGTTTATGTAATAAATAAGGGTAAATAAACTTTATGAGTCGCAGTTCGGTCTGAAATCATGGTCCCAATTTCGTCGACTGCGCAAGTCCAATAAAAAGTGAAATATCTTGCTTTTCGTCAATACTTTAAAGGTATTTGAAAACAATCTCATAACTCCATATAAACCTTTAGTATATTTTCATAGTTTTTTGTATCCAGCTGTTAAAATGTCTCACTTTCGAGTACACGCCATACTTTCCTTTAGAGGCACAGCCGTGACCCCAAGAGACCACACCTTCTAGATACCATCTGTTGCCATAACTACATACAAGTGGACCCCCTGAATCACCCTGGCAGGCATCCACACTTCCCTGAGAAGGTCCAGCACACACCATACTCTTGTCAACCAGTCCAGGGTAAGCCGTTCGACATGTGACGTTAGACTGTATCGGGAGTTCAGCTTGCATTAACTGGTCAGAAAAGTGTCCAAAAATCATCAAGTGTCCCCATCCTGTTTAGGTAAAACATAAAAAGTTGGACCACTTAATGAAAACATTTTGTAGAAATTTTTGAATATTTGTGAAAATAAGTTCAAGCAACTTTTAGAAATGTTAGCCTGAAATTGCAATGCAACATTTTTTTATAAATTAATAAATCGAAAGAAAGTGTATGGATTGACAGAATTGTTTTGTAAATAAACTGCTCCGATAAACTCATTTTACAACCTAACCATAGTCTGTGTTCCTAAATTTTCCTTATAGATTAAGATTCAGTAAAGCTGGATGGAATACGCTTAGAAAAACTTGGTCGAACCAAATTTTTGACATTATACACGCAAGTTTTGCGTTGCCGCGAGAATCACGCGGTTCAAGTAAGATATCATATGTTATCCGGGGAAGAAGACTCCCAACATTTTGGGAAAATTTCAATGGACTCCCTAAGAGATACCACTTTGGACCTGGCTAAAAACATCTAAAAGCGTGCATGCAACAACCTTTTAATCAGTTTAATGAAGCTAAAGATAACAGATGGAGTGTTGGTGGTGGGACTAAGATACCAGTGAAAACAGTCAAAATTACTTGTAATTGTCTGGTTTAATCTCTGAAACAACAACTAAAAATCCACTCGGCGATTGCTTTGTTTAATTTTTCTCAAATAGAAACTATGCTGATATGACTGGCAAAGCTTGCTGTTTTGCCAAGGCAGCAACAACAGACACAATGTTTGTTGTGTTAGTTTTGTTTCGAGACGAATAGTTGTAGAAAATAATGAAAAAAGTTGATATTGGAAAAAATGTTTTTGGATGACCACCTTAAGCATGGAGGAGTAAATGCTTTTCTTGTGACTCTCGATGTTGGAAAGTAATCTTGGTTTCGTTTATAATATATTACTCTAGTTAAAAAGATCTTTCCATTTTCAATCATTCAAAATGTCCTTTTTATGATTTGAAACTCACCTGTTACATAACACTTCTTTTGAGGTTGAAACCCAAACGGACTTTCTTCAGTTGGTACACACACTGGGACCACTTTAGTGTTGATTGAAGCTGGGCGGGAAAGTTTCAGTAGAGCAATATCGTTGGAAAGTCCCAAAGGCGTGTTATGATGAGGATGTGAAATAATTCTCGACAAAGTAAATGATTGCTCATTCCCAGTTGTAATGGATATGTTTCTGTAATGAGCCCCCAACCTGTTGAGAATGATAAAGTACTTTCATTTAACTGATGTATCAAAATCCTTGACGGCAAAGCATTTTTTAATTTTATCCCCAAGTTAAATGCATTCATTCACCGATTTATTTAATACTTTTTATTATATAGATACTAATGAAATACCAGAATCTTTTCTTTTACTAAAAATCATATCATATCTTCATCGCGAGCAGTGATGTTACTATTTTTATATTTCACGTGTGAGAGTCGCCATGGTTACTAACTTGATTAGCCAGTTAAAAGAGAGCTTTCCTGCTCAGACGTGCTGCCGGTTCTTTTAATTTGAAATTTCATTCACAAAATGTGGAAATTCGGCATCAATGTCTATAAAATAAACAAAACATTACTTAGCCGCTTGGGGATACGAATCTTATCTTGTAGTGCTAAAAGTATCTCTCAGGCTTGAAGATAAAATTCTTATCCCAGCGCGGCCGTGTAATATTCTCTACAATATCTCTTTACGGTTTAATAAATTGTGACATGTACCGTATATAATAATAAATTCTTCTTGTTATCTCACAAGCAGCGATATATTGATCTTGGGAACATAAAGATATTGGTGTAAAAGTTAATTTCTATGGAGAAGAAAACTGTATTGCCGGAGAAAAATTCTCAAAGACAGTACCAGAATCTAACTATCAGCCCTCGAGCGAAACCCAAGGTCTGTATACCCGAGGAGGAAGGAATGCAGAAGAACTTACCTACTCAGCCATTTTGACTCCCGAAAAAGCTTTAATTGGTTAGTGTGAAATTAAGTTTACATCTTGTCAAGGTCTAATGAAAAGAAGGTAACGACCAGAAGATAGAAATGTGTCAGAAGTGCAAAGGGTGCTCAAGAACTTTGCATTCTATTCTTGGATCTCACTAAGTCCCACGAGGATATAACACAATGACAGATGGAGGTCAAATAATGATATTCAAACTAGATTCTAATGAGATTCTTTTGTATAACTAACCACCATATGCGCTGAACTGGAACTATATGAAAACCACCAATTGCCACGGGTGGTTGCTCTTATTCTTAGTTATAAAAAGAGATTTTAAATCTATCCAGGTTTGCCATATTATTTTGTTAACCGAAAACGTTTGTTTTATGTCTTTCTACTAGAGAGAATGTTCAAAGAGAAAATTCAACAAATGAGAATATTGTAGTAACCTGAGTAACATCTTTTTTAAACAAAAAATAAAAAAAGATTTACAAGAAAAGAAAAATTATTGAAGCTCGTTTCCCGAAAATGTAATGTTTTTATTTTAATTTGGTTGATATTTAATCTTTAAACTTTTCTAAAAAGAATCCTTACCGAATTTTAATGGCGGCAGGATTTGTGAGGTAACCTGTAACACAGTGGGCAGCGGTAACTATCCACTGGGATGAAATCAGGGTCCCTCCACAAAACACAAACCCATTGGAGACTAAGGCAAGCTGCGCCATCCAGGGCCATGCGTTCACTCTTGACACTTTTCCACCAAGAATGCGATGCTTTGGATTTGAGTTTCTTTTGCCACAGATATCTGGTTTAAAACGTATACAACTGTATCAAACTTTGAATTTTTTTGAACAGAATCTATTTAAATTAAAATACGTTGGAAACTAGAGCCTTGAACTACAATGAACTTTGCCACAATTTCAAAAGTATTTGATGGTTTCCTAGAGAAAACTAATTTATGCAACGAGAGACATTTTGCTAATAAGTACTTTTAGGTATTCTATTTACGAAAGTATGAGAGAAGACCATAATCGAAGACTTCTCAAATATGACTAATCAATAACGATAGTAGATCCAAGAGGCAACACAGCCGACAGTATTTACAGTCTTAGTGAAGATTTCAGATACTTTTCTTTCTATTAAGAATTCAGGAAACTTTTAGTTCATATTTTTAGAAACCATTCTGAAGATACCAATAATTACAACTTCATCGTTACACTCAGGCCATGAGCCACTCATACGGAATATATTGTGATCAAAGGTTTCGCCCTCGTCAGTTTCTCATCACCACCATTCTTATCATCATTATCTTTACCATATCAGTACCATATCAGTATCATATCAGTACCATATCAGTACCATATCAGTACCATATCAGTACCATATATAGCAGTACCATAGCAGTACCATATCAGTACCGTATCAGTACCATATCAGTACCATAGCAGTACCATATCAGTACCATATCAGTACCATAGCAGTACCACAGCAGTACCATAGCAGTACCATAGCAGTACCATATCAGTATCGCTAATGTATTTTCTTATCGTGTGTTACATTTTAGCTATTGCAACATGTGTTTTTAGTAATATTTACCAAGGACCGCGGAGTACGTTTTAGGGGGAGGGGGGATATCCCAATAGCCGCAGGTGTGAGTTTTCTAGGGGTGTCCCAGAACATGCTCCCCAGGAAAACTTTTAAGTTTTGAGTTTCTAGAATTGCTAGAAATGCTTCTTTTAAAGTTGATAATCGTAAAATATGGTTGTGAATTTGAACAAGGTGAAGTACGTTATAGACATCAGAAGCTAAACATTTTCAAGCTGAATCAATCAACCTTTTCAGCCCCCACCCATGCTCACGAACATCTCTCTTCTTTTAATTCCGCGATCACTTTTCTTAAAAGAAATCAAAGCACAAACCTGTTGTATTGTGTACTTGGGTTGGATTTGCTGTAGATGGATCTGTGGATTGTTTAAAAGATAGAAAAAGTTTTATGTTTCATGGCTGGATATTACTTGTGACTTTAGAAAACAAAAAACAGCAACTCAGAAACTTACTGCCAACAAAGCCATGTAATATATTTTAATACTACGATAAGAAAAATTCCAGTCATTAAAAATATGTAACACGAAGTTGTGTTTTGTTTCTGGTTGCTAGTTTTGTACTATTATTTGTTATTTTTAAAGTTTCCTTAAGAAAAAAATTATTTTTTGCAATGAAGAAAGAGCCAATAAAAGCTTAAGATTGTGTTCTTTCAGTTTCAGATTTCGGTAAGAAAAGTTTGTAAATAGTTTATAACCCGGACGTCCTTTATAAAACTGTTCGATAAAAACATGCATTTTAAAGGATTTCAATATCGCTTTTGCCTTACACCAAAACCAATTTATAAGGATCTCTGATCTTAATGAATATGAGTAGTGAACTGTATATAATCTCGGTCATTTTTTTAACATGTCTGCAAGTCAAAGAGGACGCCACAAAACAGGTTACTTTTATTTAAGTCTCGAACAATTATTATGGTGGAGGGGTTAAATTAAACGAGGGGATTGGATAATACCCTTCAAAATATTTAAAAAGCGGGGGATGGAATAAGCAGGGTGAGGCCGGGTGTTTGGTCATTAAACACTGTTTCAGAGAAAATAGTCTGTTGACCTAGGATGCCTGGACGATGTGTAGATGATTATTTATTTATTTATTTATTTATTTATTCATTTATTTATTTACATTGCCTTAGCAAAGTGGCTCTGCTTATCGAGCAGAGCCACAACAAAACTTGCGGACGTATTACAATAACAAAATGATATTATAAAAGATAACAAAATATATGCTATAATCAATTGAATTCTTAAAAGTGAAATACTTAATTAATGAAAGCATGATCTCTCGCCACTATGATATTATGTACTTATGTCCTTATGCAATAGGTTATATACCTGGACAATTTCCACAGGTCTTCTTACAATAAATGTTTCCTAAAACTTTGAACTGGGTGCAATAACCGTGTTTAGCCGAAGCACTGCACACATTTTTCGCAAATACGTCAGCACAATTCTCTACGGAGGTGACAAAAAAAAATCAAAGATCAGAACGCCAAATACAGCAACCTAGGAACATCTTTTGCAGATTTTGCAGGTAGGAAGAACTTTGTATTTCAAACTAGCTTATGCTTTTTGTTTTGTAATTTTAATGGTTTTGGAGGGAAAATAATTATGACGTCACAACATTGACTGTTGTCACAACATTGGCGTAACAAAAACATATTTTTGAAAGAGGTTGACAAGATAGCAGCTAGCAAATGTGAATTTTTTTTTAAAAAAAAAAGTCAGTTGGTTATAGAATTTTTAACTTTGATTTTTGAAATTTCGTCCATTTTGTTACTATTTTTAGAAAGTTCATTTCAAGTTAACATATCTTCTAACCTAATTGGATTTTTTTTTTAAAAAAATTCACATTTATTTTTATTTTGCCATCCTTGTTTAAAATGAGTTCTTTTGTTAAGCCATCAGTTGAAACTTACTTTTGCTGTCTTTCTTGTGACGTATTTTCTCGCCAAAAACCTAAAATACATACGATTGCTTGCAACATTTAAGACTTGAGCTCAATCGCATAAAACCCGGCAGCAAAAGTAGTTCTTCGGTTGCCGCTCATACATTTTAATCCTCTTAATTAAAAACAATTCTGAACACATAATAATAATCGAACTTTATATAACTTATTACTCTAACTATTGTAGATGGATGTAGATGACTTCTTGAAGGATATACTGTAGCAACTTATCGGCGTATAGATGATCCTGCGGGATATAGAGTGATATCCGTATAAATAGGATAAGAGGCTGCATGAAGATTGAGGTAGCTATAGGAGATAGCTTTATGTGCCAATTTTATTTTCATCGAACGTATGAAACTCTGATTAAAGCGGTCAAATGTTCTGTAACCACTGAGTTATAGAAACTCACAAGGAGAGCTGCATATTTAACATTGTTCTTGAATAAAATGGAAGTAGGCACAACACTCAAAATCTATCAAAATACATAAGTCATAAGTATTGGCTCCTGTTTGAAATGGTAAATCTTAAAGTCTTTCTACTTGCTCCTATGTGAAATTTTACCTTTTAGTATAACCTGAAGGCATCTGTTCTACGATGTTTAACCTTTTTGTATGATTTTGAAGGTGTTCCACTCATACGTCGAATTTTTAACCTTTTAATATAAACTAAAAATGTCGGCTCCTATGTCAAAAATACTGTACTATGTACTGTCAAATTCTGTAATGTATGTCTTACGCTATATAAATACCGTAAACAACGATGAGCTACAAGTCCCTTATAGAACTGACCGCTAAGAAACGATGAAAGAATAAACAATGAATCTTCAACTGATGTTTTGTTTTTTACTTACCAGTCTTAGTAGGAGTCGATGTTTGGATGAACATCATTTGTACAAGAATCAAATTGACAAGTGACGCCAACATTGAATTGAGAATGGGTATCATTTTTGAGTCTCTTATTCGCGTCTTGCTGAACTCTAATGCTAACCTCTGAACTCTAATGCTTCGAACTAGTTCAGTAGATCTTAAAGCAGTAGCTGGAAGATTAGCTTCAATTTATACAAACTGCTTAACATTCAATATTGATTCATAAATGTTTTTAAAAGTCGCACACTGAAGATTACGCCATCAAGGTTTTTCTCTCTCTTGACTTCGCGGTGTGTTGACTCGGTCAAGTGCTTTCAAGAAGTTTAGCGTGTAGTAAACGAGCTGAATAATATTACGTTCTTTGTTTGTTAAGGTGCTTCTGCTAGGTGTAACCGCGGTTATAAGTTTAAAAAACACATAAACTGGTAACATGCTTCCCAGGTCATTCATGGCGGAAAAAAGGCTTCCCCGGGGGAAGGGCGAAAGTTCCGCACATTCTTGAAATTTTGTTTGACCAAGGAATTCGTGCAAAAAACGATGCTTTAGTTTTGACGATGCTGTAATTCTGACCTAATATTATTTATTGGATTGACAAAACTTCATAATGAAAAACATTGTTAAAAAAGAAAGGGGAAGATTCAGTTGTCTGCGAGATGCTTAAAATCAATATTATTTTTTAAAACAACGGCTGAAAACTCAACTCTATAAACTTCTTTGAGAAACTTGACATTGCCAGCTTTCTCTTGGAGTAAACATTCCTTTATGTAGTTGCCCATTTTAACAAACTTTTAGGTCTAACAATTTACTTTATTTATTGTCCAAAGTGGAGTGAACGCGGTTTATTTCACAAAATAAATTGAAAATTTAATTCGCAAAAAATTCAAATCTTAAGGAAGGTTATTCGTGTATTGCTTAATAGTTTTGAATACCGATCTCTTTCTTCGTATTAGCTTTTACAAACAAAGGCCAAGACTTTTTTTTTCGTTTGTGGTCTTATACAATGTATCAAAACATGATGCTCGTCAATTTCTAAATCGTTACTGCTCTGCATGCATGCAATTATTAGGAACTCGTGTATCTATTCCATATATTTGTATAATATCTACCGTCATCTAAGGGTCTTTACATATATAGTTGATTTTAATTCATTGATTACAAAATTTGTAAGTCCCGGTTGGCATTTAGGCATTTTGCCATTGATTTTTAAGTTATAGTTTAGAACAACTTAATAAAATCCATAACTGAAAAAAAGGTGAGGTGCAATCTACCCTATAAATGAGTTTACAGTCGGCAGCCAAAGCTGGCAAGACCAACTCTGCTGCATGGCTTGCAGAACATCTGATATTAAGTAAATGTTAAGTGAATTTATCTTAAATTCATGTTATAGCTTGTCTTATTTAAGTTTCCAATACAAATAGCATTGAGGATCGAAAAACAGTTAACTAACTCCATGAGTCAGCATTATTGTTTCAACTGAAAATGAAATTTCTGATTATCAGCTGTATATTAACTGGGCGGTGTTTTGAATTTAAGGATTGTTGTAAAGAATATCTGCATGCTTTGCCGTTAGCCTAAAATGGCTTTCTCCGTTTGTATCAATATTTTGTATTCTAGTTGTAAAAAGATTACGTCCTCATTTATTCCAAGTGTCTCTTGACATTTCTGTCAAGTTGAAGTGTATAATATAACTTCATAGCCTTTATTCATGTTTCAAAAATATTAGTAATTACCATGTTTCTGATTGTTTTGAGAAATAAATTGTTTATATTGTTTTGTTTTTTGTTTTGTTTTTTGTTTTTTTTTCTATATAAAAAAGGATTCTTTTTGCAACTTTTTGAATGATATGGTCCTATAATAAAGCCATAAAAGCGTATGTATAGAACAACTGATAGTGTTTGGAGATTAATATTTTCATTGTATCACATCTGGCACAGAATATCAACACAAAAGTAATCCCGTGGAACTCCTTTATTCATTTTATATGGTGTAATGTTACTCTTCTTTACACAGTTGTCATATTGACTGCATTTATTTTTGCTGACTGGATTTTGTGACGGGTCCGCCTGTTACCCAGCTTCACATGATTTTCTGAAATTTTCAGTTTTGAAAGCGTTAGCTTATTCGATCAATTACAAGTTAATAACAGTAAACAGATATAATGTTTAACTTGTGTGACCCGAAGTCTCTCGACTTCTTACGACAAGCATTACTGCCGCTGGCAAGAATCACGAACGAATAAAAAATGACTCAGTGTTTCTCAGAGACTTTTAATCAATTAGATGAGCAGTGATACGATTGGATCAAATGACTCTCAATTGTTACATTTTTCCCCCGCCACACAGTCATTCTGTGATGCTCGTGGATTTTCCATTCCCACAAGTAACGTTCGATTGCAGTCTGAGCGTAGAATAAATAAAATTCATTTTAAGACCTTTAAAATTCATTGTAAGTTAAGCTCTTGCTTATAAAGTTATGCATATTTAATTACAAGTTTAAATATGTTTACAGCTCGACAACATTCTCTTTACTTGTAGTAATAATTTTAATAACTAGTTTATTTGTTTTTTTAAATGTTTTTCTTTGCGTGGGTGTGCCCATAAATCTTTACCTGTTTGAAAAAGGAGTGCAATTTAAAAAAAACAGTTACAAATCAAGAGATGAATAACAAACAATCACACCTGGAAAGATCGGCGAAGTGCTTAAAATTTTTTGGTCGGGATAATAATTATTTGTAAGTGTAGGCATTAGACAAGGTAGCTTTAAAAAATGTGTGATTTACTACACGAGCCACAAAAATATAGTTAAAATTGATTCATTTGTTTGTTAGATTTATTTCCAGATCAGTATAATGAGAATCGTATTATTACTCACATTATTTTCAAAGCTACCTTAAGGGACGTTTGTTTTAAGTATTTGAGTGGGAGTACCGAAATTGACGTAGTCGTAGATCGGCGTGATATTTAATCTGTAATTCAAAACCGCTCTCGTTACTCGATATATGAATGATTCTGTTCGAGTGTTTTTTGGCATGATTACTTTCTAAATTGTCTTAATTGAAAACAGCATCAATCTTGGATCTCCTATTTGTTTGTGTGTAAGTATTTACATGAATAAAACAGGTCAAAGGAGGCCGAAGGATTGCCCTTGACTTGTGCAACATCAACAAGCCTAAAGGCTAAAGATACCGCCGGCGCTCCACTTGAACTGTGAATAAGTGAGCCAAGTGCGTACCTTTCAAGAATATACCGTTTCTTCAACTTACCATGCATTATAAAAGTTCTAAACGCAAAAAGAAAATAGCCAAGATTTTATTTTAGCAACATAAGCTTTGTTATCATGTTATAAAACTTTTTAAAAACTAAAAACGAAATTGAGAGACCGTTATAATCTTGAGTTATGTAATTCATTTAATAAACGGCACGCCTCGAGTGAAACTTCTTGGTCCCTCTTGAGATTTTAGCATCTCTTTACACACAAGATTGTTATAATATTAGTATATTTATTAATGAAGAAGATCTAGTGTAATGAGAAATATGACAATGTTATCTTGCCTTTGAATAAATCTGTTTCTTCCGCTGACCGTTTTGTAATACGTCGTCGTGGACTCTTCCTCCCTCGACGCCCATGCCCGTGGAAAAGCGTCACCCTAATACGATACGATACTAAGCTATAAGTACAGGAAATGTGTTTTAAGAAGCTTGTAGTTAAGATAACTTTATCATGGCTTATCTGACCTTGACAGATTTTTCTAAAACAAAAAAATGTGCATAAAATGGAATCTATAGGCACAGATTTTTTCTTTTCTTTCCTTTCAGTTTGAATTTGCTGGACCTAAACCCAAATTGCAATAATACACTGTTTTTCTTGAAAACCCTATTAATTTCCCTAATTAAAATGAGCTTCTTTTTCTTCTTGTATTTGTTCCGGTTTTTCCAGCCACATTCAGTCAGTTATTTGAGCCTGAGTTGACGCATGCGCTGCTACCTCACGCAAGCCCTTGGCACTAATGTAACTCGGTAGAATCCAAATCAAACTTCAATTTACAGGTAAGCCTCGTTTATTTTTCTAATTATATAGAATTGCAATTCCAAAGGGAATCCAAAACTTCAATGTTACAAATGGTAAAGTAACCAAATATTTATATATGTACATCAATAAAATGTTAATTATTCTTATCTATAGTTCCAGTTCTTTTCAGTCCCATTTCTTTATTGAGCTTGATATGAAGCTTGATTTTAAAATATCGTGTTCAGAATCCATGTCTCAAATTTTGTAAAAAGGTATTTCTTTTGCTAATTTTCGTTGACCCTTAACAATTAAAATTCCTCAATTCAGACGAGCATTCTGGAACACAATAACAACCTTATGGAACAAGATGTCATAGTAAACTGGTTGTTATAATTTGAAAAAACTAATTAAGTAATGAGGATTTCTTTCTGGTAGCTCTTTATTTCGTGGGCTTCAACTATTATATATTTTTCTATAAGAAAACGAATAAAGACTTCAGTTGTTATTTATTGGGTTTTTTTACTAGCAACATTGAAGTAGTAAAACAACCAAAAATTACGCAAAATGACATGCAATAAAATAAATAAAGCTTTTACAATAGGAAATTAAAGTGCTACATTTATTAACATGAGATGTCTACCTGGTACTCACACGATGTTTCTCCAATTTCGTTCGAAAAATTATTTTCAGTAAAGTAATTATCATATTTATATATTACAAAGATATTATTAGAATTTTGTCCGGTGGCTGTGAGGTAGAGATAGGTAGTTGGGTAAATATTTAAATCACAACATTGAATATTAATATTATAAATGTTGTATAAACTACTAACATTTTGAATTTTGTGTATATAATCAAAGCAACAATATTTGAATACACTGAATATTGAGAGAAATTAGACTCAGAAAGTAATCTTTTAATTGTTGCGAAAGATGATGCTTTTTTAAAAAGTGTCAGAACAGAAAAAAGAAACAAGAAAAATCAATTTTTAGAGTCAGGCGACAAAATCAAATATAAGTTGTATAGAAATAGAATTACCAGTCTTACTCAACTAAACAAAAAGATGAACTTCCGTTCATACTTTCAAAAGAACATTTCAAATATAAATAAAACATGGAAGGAATTAATATGTTAATCAGCAATAACAAAAAAAACCGAAAATCAGTAATAAACTTAAAGGACCTCTCTACAAATAAGCTCGTTTACAAACGAAACGAAGTAGCAAATATTTTAAATAAGCACTTTGCAACTATCGGTCAAAAATTATCTAGTTACATTCCAGATTCAAACACACAATTTACTGAATTTTTATGTGATATCTGTGTAAATGAGTCCTTTTTCTTTAATCCTGTTACTCCTGAGAAAGTTGATTTTCTTTTTTTTTTAAAAAAATTAGAATTTCTCATGCCACGTGCAATCAAAGGCTTGGTACGGCTTGGTAAGTATGTTTTATTAGGGTGTCTCAATGGAGCAAATTTGTTTATAACCGAATTAACTGATTTGTAGAAATGCGAAAACATGTAGTTAACATCACAACTATTTGGAATCAGTCCGTTTTTTGATAGGTCAGATAGAAAATTATCTTCTGAAAATTAAATTTCGAAAAATCTCTATCTTTTTTTTGGATTTGGTTAACTTTTCTTTAGGAAATGACTAATGATGTAACACAGAATCGGGTATAGTGATCGCTAATATCAGAAATTACGTTCCCACTAAGAAAAGAACGTTCACAATTGTTCATAAGAATGATGTCAATAAGCGTTGCCGAGTTGTTATGAACTCTTGTTGGTTTATCAATTGTAGCAAGAAAATTGAAATTTTGTAAAGAAAGTAAAAATTCATGACTAAAGTTGCACGTCTCTGATTTAAGAATCGAAGATCTATATTAAAATCCCCAAGAATAAATACAGGCTTTTTCTTGATAGAGTATTTTTCAAGGACGTTTTCAAAGTATGAAAGAAAAGTTTCGGGTGAATTATGTTGTCTATAAATATTCCACAGATTATGTTTTTCTTGTTTTCGAAATGAATATCAATCCACAAAGCTTGAAAAGATTGATTGGTGGTTCTTTCAAGTACTGAATACCTCAATTTATTGTTAATATACATTCCAACACCTCCAGAAACAAGAGGCGTTGGAACAAACTCAAACGCATAACCTGGAATATTTAAATTAAGGTGGCTCCCTATGGTTTCTACAAAAATTACCTAACATATGACA
>JAOBBB020110841.1:0-13148 GCA_025331005.2 Zoanthus gigantus
AGAGGTTTTTTTAAGAAGAAATGTATGAGAATTTTGTCGGTACATGGGAAACTGTCCGTAATAGAGAGGTGTCCGTATTAGAGAGGTGTCCGCATGGAGAGGTTCGACTGTATCTGTATCAGTCGCCTGAAGATTGCAGCAGCGCTGCATGAAACAGTGCTGTAGCGACGAAGTGACAGGATAGATCGCGTTAATTAATTTATTTAAGCTCTGCCCATAGGTACTGAGCCCTCTTTAACAAATGGTTTCGTTTCTATCCATTACTTATATATCTATATCTATGTATATATAGGTATATGCACAGTAGGCATAGCGGTGAGCTTTACATGTCCCAATTTTAATGTTACTTAATAAAACAACAGAGTTTTCGTACTTGAGGTAAACATAGAAACATGCAGCAAACTTCTTCACTGCCTAAATTCTCCAGCAAAAAGCTCTGTTTTTCACTTCATATTTAGAATAATTACAAGATCAATGACCAGACTTAATGGTAAATACTGTAGGCTTTGTTGTTGGCATTGGTCTCTCTTTTGAGTTTGAGTAATCTGATATTCAGCTTACAATGTAAGCGGTCAGATACAATAAAAACTCCTCGGGCCGCTACATAAATTCCAATAATGGTCTGCACAAATAAATCCTCATAAAGCAAGCATTTCCTGACTACAGATTTAGCACTGAGACTAGTGTTTTGGTAGCGGTCCTGTTTCATCAAGCAAGTTTACATTTCATTTAGTTACCTTGTGCAGAACTGGCTCTTTTGGGTTACGACACTACAGTATTCAGGAACATTGCTAGATATGACTTAAAAATTGCTCGCCTATTGATTGCATCAAAGTTTTCAAGGAAGTCTTCGGTAACAAAAGATAAAAAAAAAAAAAACAGGTAAAAAAGCGAGACAAGATGATAGTTTGCTTAAGGGTTGTACGATATGGAGTTACTTTTCAAAAATAACTTCTCGTGACGCCCAGTAGTTTAACTTACGTTGGTGGAGTAAAAGGAGCTGGGGCGAGGAACAAGTAGGCCACTAGCAATTCAATGCACTCATCTGTCACGTGATCGGAGAGCAACTGAGAGTGAACCCAGCGCTTTGCCAGACGAACTGTTGTACTGAATGCCTTAAACTGCTGACCTAGACTAGATACCAAAGCATGAAAAAGTTAAGTTTCAGTAAACAAAAACTTGAAGATTGCTTCAAAAGCTTTGTTTCAAGTTATCTACTTCTGAAAAACGTTAAGTTATAACGGGTGAAAATCCTTCTGCACAAATGTGAACGATTTTAATGCGTCTATTACTGGCAGTTTGAGCCTGCTTGTTACCTCTATCGTGCTAACAAGGACTAGAATTAGGTTTTTTGCGTTTTTTATGACTCATTGGTACATAAAGATTATCCTTGTTCTTGATGGGACATCTGCCCATTTTGACGATGTAGGTTGCATTACAATTTCCACCATATGACCAATAGAATCCTCCTGCCCCAAAAAAATGGGTTCGTCCGAATATTATTTTAGGCATGAGCTAGTTTAAGTTTTATTACTGACAGGGCCGAAAATAATTTTATCATGTAAAAAAGTATTATTCCAAACGTGTAAAATAGTAAGATTAGATTTTAATGCTTTCACATTCATCTACGGCAATTTATGATTTCCTTAATACTGGTATTAACAGTGAGAACAATGTCTCCCAGAGTTGAACATTAATTTTACAATGTACCGAGCTAATTTTCTGTTGATAGCACAAACGTGCTTGGTAGCTAACTTGAAGCCACTATATTGGGCAATGTGGCCATGTTGGTAGGGGGCTTTACCCCTTCACATTACCATAAAAGCAGAGTAGGGTAAACCCCGCTACCAACGTGGCCACATTGCCCAATATAGTGGCTTCAAGTTAGTTACTAGCACGTTTACAAGTGCTATCTATCATCTTTAAAGCCACATCCTACAAGCATTGCGCTTTTACCATCATTTTTGTGTTGATGAAGAAAGAAAAAATGTTAAAACAGCAGTAATGTAACTAGCCCCAGAACAGCAGTTTCCCCTCACTTGTATAAGCATTTACTCAAAATTGAGGTAAATTAAGGTTTAGAATGTACAGAGATTTTTGCAGAGGCTCCAGATTCTCTTGTCTTGCAAAAACGAATTCATTAATACAAGAACAACGGTGTAGGTTTGAGTTCAGGTTGAGGAAGGGTAAAACAATTTGGAAGAAACCAGGAGTTTCCAAAGTGCTCTGGGAAGGCAGAAGTCGACCGCGGAACCTTGTTACAAAGGCCCCTGCTCAAAACCTGCCTCTGCTGAGAATGTAACCTTTAACTGCACTTTCTACATGGATGATAAAATGGTATCAAGTGCTGCTGGGGGCGACACGATAAGCTGGTGTACTATCTAGAATGAAAATCAAGAATGAAGTCTTCATTCGCGACAAGTCTTGCCAAATGCTTTTCCTTCCTACTCCCCTAGGGGGATATCATTCATACTAACCCATGAAGGGTACTCGTTAACACTGGGAGGTGAATAAGACTTTGTTGTAACTCTTTAAGCTTTTGCTGATGAAACTCTCCGCATTCAGTAGTAACTTTTTCATCTTTCTCAAGTAACGCCATCTCTCTGTAGTGTAATATCTTTATTCGGAAGGCAAAACCATCCTAAAGTAAAGTACAAGAATCCGTTAAAATAAAATTCTTAAAAATGCGGCAGTTTCTCACAACAATTAAAAAATAAATCAAATGAAAAGAAAAAAAACGTGTAAAAAAAAAACGTGACAGCAAATTATTCATCGTAAATAAATAAGGCAAAAACAGTAAAGTAAAGCAATCTATTAAAAGAAAATTTATAAAAATACGGCACTTTCTTATAACAATTAAAAGATAAATTAAACGAGAAAAAAATGTGAAAGACCATTATTCATCGTAAATAAATAAGCGAACCTTCATGACGTCAACGTGGTCTGGTGTAGCAACCGCTGGCAAAAACCATTGCGTTTGAAGTTGCTGTGACAATCTTAAATGAAAAGCAGCTTTTATGTACTGCACGGCTTCCAAGTCATCTGGCCACTTACCACTTGTTTCAAACTGTAACGAAACTACAGATCCAAAAGAAACGTTAAAATGCTTTTAATAATTTGGATAGTACGTGTGCTTTGATTGGTCCACAAAAGTGTTTTCATAGCCCTGTGAAGGACGAAAATGAAGTGAACAATACGGTTGGCTGTTTCCACAGTTTCATGAAAAAAAATTAAAGTATACATTCGCGTTTCGAATATCGTTTTTCTCTTTGTTAAGATGGAAGATAATAATTTTATAAAAGAAATGAAAATGTTCTCCGTACTATCATTGCCTGGTGAAAACCTCGACAAAGTTTGCAACAATATTCTCGAGCAGCTGAAAAATTTCGACTGCGTCTTGGGTATTCACTGAGCTGTTCTTGAATTCCCCCTCGGTTTTCACTAGGCTATGAAGGCACAGATAATATGTTTTATTTCTTAAATGAAATCATATAAATTGTGTTGAATCCGCGTTAGAGTAGACCTTAGGGCTTTTGTTGGTTAGGGATATAACAAAACTACTTGGACAGATCCAAAAGAAACGTAAAATTAACACTTTTAAGGCAAGAAATTGCAATATGAAATCACCTAAATTGTGTCGAGTCCGGGTTAGAGTAGACATTAAGGCTTTAGTTGGTTACGGTTGATTTGAATATTTGTTTTTAGTCATCGGAGTCAGTTAAATACTAATTTGGTGTAGTCTCATTATTCGTTACTCACTAGCATGTTTCACGCCCTACACACAAGTTATGCGCGACAACAAAAAATTTTCAAAAAGAGCAGAGCTAACAAGAATTGAAGGGTTAAAAAGTGACGAGTAACAGAACACTTCTCGAGTTTAACAACCAGACTCTACCAGTATCTGACTGAGAAATTTATTTGATGTTGAGTCTGATGACAAATATTTCACAGATTGTTGAAACGTCTGAATTGTGAAAGAGACAAAATGTTTAATAAAATCTACAATATTAAGCAACATTTTCATTCATTATAAGTTTATACCTTCCATAGCAGGGCACCATTGAGAACCTTTAAGGTCTGACGGAAGTTGTACATTGTTTGCTAAGCCCAGTTGGGTTTTCTTGCTCTTTAAATCCGGCTGCTCCTGATTGGCTAGTTTCTTACTCCTAAGTATCGGTCTTGCAGGATGGACCTGAATTGAATATAAGAAAATAAAGAACATTAAAGCTACAATCAACTTTAAAAATTAAAACATAAACGTTTATTATGTACACTAGATGTACACAAGAGGTATTGGGAATGAATTTGGGAGGCTCACTGAATAAGAATTACCAGGGTTCCACTAATTAATAAATCTATGGTACTCACTAGTGACTGATGGTAACAAAACCCAAGAGTTTTCTAGGAGTTATCCCAGGTACACAACTCATTTTCTCGTACCCAACCCCTATATTCTCTTCACTCGATATCGAGTAATTTCTGCCACAGTAGAAGCAACTGAAACTGAGTCTATATAAAATACAAAAAATACAATCACGAGTAAGACGTTTCTACAGATTTTGATTCGTTTATAAAACTGACAAAAATTTTCCACAAAATTCCAGGAGTTTTCCATGAGTACAAGGAAATTATTTGTTTTTGCAAGAGTTCGTAAGAGCTCTTGACGAAAATCTCAAATTTCCAGGAGTTTTCCATGAATTCCAGGTATAATGAGCACCACGTAAATTTATTCGTACATGGTGACTTCTAACGTTTAAGATTCTCAGCTGGGGAAAGACTCTCTTCATTGTGACAACTAAAAACCTCGTCTTAGTAAGTTAATATTAGAATAACATCAGGTGCAAATTTTTCTGTTGATTCTAAATAAATATATTCATAAATAGTCTTTTGAACATTACATGTGTCTTGGTTCGTTAGTTTACCTAAGTTTTTACTTTAGGGATTAAATTAAAAGGACTAAAAGAAGTTCGGCCTTCTTTTAAAAAGTAGCTGGCAGAATTTGTAATCTGTAGTGGCAAGTGCTGTATACAACAAAATTGCTAATAAATACACCACAGAGAAAAACTTTAGAAAATGTATTTCCTTTGTCTATTACTAGGAGGTTTAGAGTTGTGGGCATTGGCTGGAAAGAAGGCCTAATATCGACGGTTTTAAGAACTACTCTACGAGCCCAGTAAAACGAAAAGGGCAAAATTATTACCTCATTCCTTTTTGTCTACTAGTTCAGTGATACTAAAACAATTGGATCTTTCGGGCCTATGGTCCCCCAGGGCTTCTCAGGCGAGAAGCTGATATTTCTCATTTCATTTGCACGATGTGAGTAAATTAGCTACCAAACTAGGCGGCAGATTAATGTCAAGTAGGTGGCGAAATAGACCATTTTCGTATTTGCAGTAGCTGCTTTCTACAATGACAGCGGGCTCAATTTGTACAGTGTTAGCCTCAGTATGAAGTTAAATATTGTGATGAAATAGATTTTTATTCATCATGGCTGTTAGTTAATAAATCAACTATTTTTTCTTTTGTCTCACGATAACATCAAAGTGACTTTACGTGAGACAAAGAAAAAATAGTTAATTTATTAAGTTAAATATTCCTAAATTCCAATTTAGTTTTACACTTTTTACAACTGCGTGTATTGTTGGAGGTGTGACTTCTCACTCTCTCTCGAAAGTATTTTTGAATATTTAACGACACAACGAGACTAACACTATACAAATTGAGTCCGCTGTCATTGTAGAAAGCAGCTACTACAGACGCGAAAATGGTCTATTCGCCGGCTGCCGCCTCATATTGAAAACTCTGGACCCGAAGTCAACAGTCACTTCCATTTGTCCAAATAGTTATGAATTCATAAGATAATAGTCTATCCAGCCTACACCTTCATTAGCTGTTCATTCATTGGTCTTTCATTTGTTTAAACTTATTGTTAAATGATCATGAGGCAGAGTACTAACATAATACAATATTGTCCAGATGTATCTTAACGTCGACCAGCGGGTACGACACGTAACCACGTTAAAATACTTCTGGACAGTACTGCAATGTACTGCAGGTTAAGAGCAGACCAATAGCAACATGTTTAGCAACGCTTCATATTCTTGTTATGTGCTACCGCTGTAATTTTTGTCTTCGTATTTCTATCTTTATAGATAAACATACAAACCTCTGCCCCTCTGAATACGGGACTTAACCCTTGCAGTGAATTGACATTCAAAGGAAGATCCAAAGCTCTAATTTGTTTACACAAACTGTCATAGGCCTTTATGATCTCTAAAATCTCTTCTTCTCCAGTGCCTGTTGATTGGGTAATTCTTTCTACTTCATTCTTTGCCTTCTTAACCTGGGCTTTCAGTATCGAGTCCAGCTGACTGGCAACATAGACCATACTAGTTGGTTCTATACTTCCGTGCCTGCGTATAATAGATTGGAAAACAATAAAAAAAATCAAATATTCGTTTATGGTGTCTGAACACAGCTTTCTGTCAAAGTGTTCAGGGTATTTCTGATATTGTTTTTGGACCAAAACATAACCAAGCAACGTTTGAATTAGAAACAGACATAACAGATTTAGAAATAGTATTTTTATGAACTGAATGAATGTCTGCTGCAACACATGCAAGTGCTAGGGTAGATCGAATTTTGCCTTCTGCAGTTGTTCAATTATCATCATGGCTTTCAATTGTCATCTCTGTCTTTTGCCCACAAGGTCCTAAGTTTGATTTCTGGCTTTGATGATATTTGTGCGACCTTTTTTCCCGCATAAGCTAACTCAGTTTTTTATCCTTCCGGGGTAGGTAAATGAGTTCCAGCCTTTGCTGGGAGCTAACCCTCGATGGATTAGTGTCCCATCCAGGGGGAGTCAAACACTCTCATCCGCTTAACACTACAATGGCTCGTAAGGATTTAGCTAACGTGTAAAAATAGCAATATCTCAATTCAAAATCTGGTATAGCAGTTTGTAAATTATGGTGGACGAGATCAAAATCACTCACTGTAAGAAATATAGCTAAAATTCGACAAAGGATGTTGAGAGTTTGATGACTCAATTTAACACCATAAGTGTGACATTTTCAAATGTGTAACTTTTTGAAGTTTTGTAGGAAGCAGTTTTGGAAAAACATTAAAAAAAATCGTAACCTTTGTAATAATGTTCAGCCTGATCTGTTACCATGGTAACATTTTTACCCCATGCAGTCTGTATTTTTATAAGGCCAAATATGGACTGAGCAATTGCTAGCATTTAGCTGTATTACCATCTACGTTAAATGTGCAAAAATGCATTAAAACCGTGCTCGACCACTTTATATACATATATACAGCACAGGCAATAAGTCACACCATTTATTAAGTAATATAAAAGAAAAACTGGAAGACTTTCAATGAAGTTTGAAGAAATGCCGCTAGGACTGCACTGCGTTGCTTATAAATTTACAGGTAAGAGAAATGTCCATAAAATATCCTACTTTTTCGACAAAATCACCAGGGACCAGGGGGTCACAAAAGAATTGTGAACATATATTAGCTCAGTTATTTCCGTTGGAAAGAAAAACAACGGAAACCCTAAGTTGCGTTTCTTTGATGATGGTTAGTGGTGTTTTGAATACAATTGTTTCAGTAATAGATTTTCATCTGAATGGCCGTTCTGAACTAAGTGCGATGTCATGATCATTGAATTTGCCTTAAATTTCTCATTAAAGTTAGAAGCCTTTCTAATAAAAAACTGCAAACATAAAGTAACTAAAGCATGTTTACATTATTATATATTAAATATATAAAGTTATGGTTTAAAGGGTCTATTTAAAAATCTAAATACCTCTGAAGTAAATGTCTTACAATCTGGCCGCAAACAACTCGTTTCTCGGCCATGTTACTACAAGGCCAAACTACAGCTTCTAAAATGGAACCGTCTTGAAATCGTCTTAATTCGGACTTGTTCCCCCAAAAAGCTCGGAACTCCGTTGCCTTTAAATGAAAAAGAAATCAACATGCATAAACTGGTGATTTAAGCCTCAATGGCTACATACACTCAGATTTCATTAGTGGGTTGGTGGCCTTCGAACACTTAGAATCCAAATACTCATCAGCAAAGAGTTGTCAATTCAAATCAGACATGTTTCCAAGTTAAATTCTAGTACAAGCGAACTTTTGTTACCCAAAGATGAACCATAAGAACACTATTTCTTAAAGCGCTGTAGCCTTGAGGCACAATAAAATTAAGGTTTGTGTTAAAGATGTTCTCGGCAGGTTTTGTTTTACAAGTAACTATTTAATAAAAGCTTGTACTCCAATGTGCTGTAGAAGATTATCTGTCTACATTGTGCAACTGATTGTTCGATTTCAAGTTTTGGTATATATGGTCGGATCTGTAATAGTCCGTAATAAAAGGGTTCCTAACTGATTAAACAATTCTTGTAATCATACAATATGGCCTCCGCACATGGCCAGAACAACAACAACCCGAGATGCAAGCCGGGTAAATGTCAAGTCACATTGCGTGACAGGTAACACGCTTTTCTCTTTCAACAAAAGCAAAAATGAACAGTCCAAAACTTGGAAATGTTAACATGTATCATAACAAAACAAATGTAATAAAATGTGTTAGCAACTTCTTAAGGTGAGTTGTAAGTCTCTTCTGTCCCGCCATCACAATGTGGGGAAGCTATCACCTATAATACAAACAAATAATTGTCAGCTAAAGTGATTAATCCGAGTAACGAGCAGGTCGTCGAATCACTCGACCACTCCGAGTGACAGTTTGTGTCGGGTTTGAAATGAGTGGCTCTGGGCCTGTTGGAATAAGGGGCTCCGAGTCTGTTGGTAATTCGGATGGCTCATGGATATCAGGTACATATGCCGTGGATATTGAGGAGGCTGAAGGCGTTGTATGCTCAGCAGGATTAAGTGAGGGTGATCTCTCTCTGACCAAGGGTCCAGAATCTGGAGAAGTTGTAGAGCCTGTAGATTGCGAAGAGTCTCCTGACGAGTGCACTGAAGGTCTGGAGGGCATATAAGGGAGTGTGCCAGCGCGAAGTTTTGGTTGAAGTCTGTCCGGCAGAGTTGTCACTGGTTTGTGATGAGGATTGATACTGGAGATGCCAGGAGGGGCCGGTTGAAGCTGTGCGCGATTGCGTCTTATTTGGCTGGTGGCTGTTTGGATAGTGTAAGAGCGAGGACTTGTAGAGTTGATAATCTTTCCAAGTATCCAGGGCTTAGACTTGGCAGTAGGAGGTGGTTTTGCATAGACATAACTGCCAGGTGGTAGTTCTAGTAAGGGTGAGCCTGCATGTTTGTCATATGCCTGTTTCTGCTGGGCTCTACGCCGAAGATGTTCAGTCACGACAGTTGTGCGAGGCGCGATGCAGGGATCCAACGTAGTGACAGGTTGCGGAAGATCACTGCGAAGTGTGCGACCATATATCCGTTGGGCTGGAGAGAAGGTATGCCCTTCTGGCGGAGTGTTACGAACAGAGAGAAGGGCTAAGTCCACATCCTCAGCTGTGAGAAGAATGTGTTTTGCAGATTTGACGGCTGCCTCTGCTCGACCATTTGATTGTGACCAATATGGAGAAGAGGTGATGTGGTGAAACTTGTACTTCTCCGAAAATGTCCTGAACAATTCTGAGGTGAATTGTGCCCCATTGTCAGTAAGGAGGGTGTGTGGGATCCCGTGGCGAGCAAAATGTTGCTTTGTGGCTTGAATCACAGAGGAAGACTGGATGTTAGGAAGTCGATCAAGCTCGTAGAAATCACTGTAGTGGTCTACCGTTACCAAATAAGGTGATCCATTGAGTTCGAACAAATCTTGAGAAACTAGCTGCCAGGGTAAGGTTGGTACTGGGTAGGGTTTTAGTGGCTCTCGTGGATTTTGTTGAGTGTATTGAGCACAAACTAGACAGCTTCTGCACAAGTCTGAGACGTGGCTATTGATGCCGGGCCAGAATACACAGTTTCTGGCATGACGGAGGGTGAATGCCAGACCCCGATGTGCAGCATGCAGGCGGCGTAGAATTTCTGGTCGCATGGCTGATGGGATGATAACACGATCTTGCTTAAAGAGAAGTCCCTCGTGCAAGGTGAGTTCATGGCGATAAGTCCAATAGGGTTTTGCTAGAGGTGGAACAGCAGGCTTGTCGTGAGGCCACCCTGACTCGACAAGGGAGGATAGTAGCGTTAGCTCCGGATCAGAGCTTGCTGCCGTCCTGATAGCTTGCAATGTGGCATCTTGAAAATACGAGAGATCAGGTTTGACTGCTTCAAACTCCACGCGATACACCATTTCATCATACAGCTGCTTGTGCGACGTTGTTGGCAGTGGAGCCCTAGAGAGGGTGTCTGCAAGGTGTAGAGATGACCCTTTGTGGTATTCTACAATGAAGGTGTAGCGCTGCAGAGAGAGCATCATGCTCTGGAGGCGGCGTGGTGCAGAAGCTAGAGGTCGTTTGAAAATAGTTTCAAGAGGTTTGTGATCGCTGTGAACAGTCACGTTGGCTTTACCAAAGAGGAGTTGGTCAAACTTGTGAAATGCGTGAACAATTGCGAGAGTTTCCTTTTCAATTTGTGCATACCTCTGTTCTGTTGGAGTAAGGGAGCTGGAGCTGTATGCAACAGGTTGCCATTGGATGTCAGCAGAGCCAGTGTTTGTCGTAGAAGGTTGGAGAAGGGCAGCACCCAGGCCATATTCGGAGGCATCGACCTGGAGTACCACCGGTGCATGGACATCAAAGTATCGGAGGCAAGGGGCTTTAGACACTAAATCTTTGGCTTTTGTAAAGGCTTCTGTGTGTTGTTCAGCCCACAAGAAGTGTTGCTGAATGTGAGTGAGGTCACGGAGAGGACGAACAATGTCACTGAGGTGAGGACAAAACTTTGACAGGTATGTGATGGTTCCTAAGAACCGACGAGTGGCTGCTTTGTCCTGAGGTTGTGGCATGTTCAGGACTGCCTTGACGATTTCAGTGCTAGGCTTAAGCCCATCTGGGGTGAGGACATGTCCCATAAAGGGTGCAGTGTATGTGTTGAACTTCACCTTGTCTGGGTTTAGTTTGAGGTTGTGATGAGACAGACAATTAAGGAGCTCCAGCACAGTACGATCATGATCTACTTTCGCGGCTGCTGTGGAGGAACCCCGACCCACTACAATAATATCATCAGCAATATTGACCACCCCTTCAATGTCATACAGTACATCGTGTATGCGACGCTGGAATTCCTCAGGGGCAGAACTAATGCCAAAGGGAAGCCTTGTCCAACGAAACCGACCCCATGGGGTGTGCATGGTTGTCAACATAGAAGATGCATCTGTTAATTTGATCGTTTGGAATGCCTCCTTTATGTCAAAAGTGGAGAAAACTTTTGCGTCGTGAAAGCGGTGAATGTTTTCCTCTAGTGTAGGGATAGGGTAAACAGGTCTAATAATGGCCTTATTGATCGTTTGTGAAGGGTCTAAACAGATGCGAACCTTGGCAGGTTTCGTTGGAGTGGCGGCACGTTCTCGGACTACCATATTAGAAATCCAGGGGGTTGGGTCATTCACCTTAATTAGCTGGCCAGCATCAATCAGTTTATCTAAAGCCTCCTTAATGATCGGGAGCTTAGGTGCAGCATAACGGTGTGGAGGGGCTTGTATGGGTTTTATTTCAGGGTCTAATGTAAAAGAATATGGTTCACCAAGTTCACCCAGCCCTTCAAATAAGTGAGGATAACATAGTTTAATAGAATCAAATGTTAACTTACCCAGGGGAGGCAACTGGGTTTGCTGCAGTTGATGAACACTGTCCACGTCAAAGTTCAGCATGCCCATTCGTGTACTGTCTGGTAATCCCAAGAGGGGTGCAAAGTAGCGTTCCGCAGTTATGACTTGAGCAACTATCTCATAGGACTTCCCTCGGCGATAACAATATAATGTGGTTTGACCTTGAGTTGGTATTACTGACTTTGAGTAATCCAGAAGACGAACTGTAGAGGGCCCAATTTTCACAGGTGGGAGTTTGTTGAGATCGCTGACATGAATAGTGTTGCAAGAGCAGCCGGAATCAACTTGAAAACGAAGAGGTTTAGATGGAGGTGATGAAGATGTGGTACTGAGCGCAAGGTCAACAAAAATTCCTTTGGGTGCAGATTGCACATGAAGAACTTCATGAGTGATGACATATTCATTCTGAGGATTTGGTGTTCGGTCTGGAAGAGATTCTGATACGGCTTTTACGGATGTAGTGGAATAAGAGCGGCACACTTTTTGCCAGTGGCCCCGTTTTCCACACCCATGGCAAGTAGCATTGGCTGCAGGACAGTCCCGGCGAGTTGAATGCGACGCTTGGCCACACCACATACAAGATGATGACTGTTTAAAACCAGCTTGTGGTCGGCGTTTTCGAGAAAATGAACGACGCTTGTCTCTGTCTTCTGTGGGAGTGACTTTGTGTACTGCTTCCTCCAGTTGGTGCCTTGTTATTGCCGATTCAGTTTTGAGTCCTGCTTCAAAGTCCCGAGCTTTGGAGATAACTTGTGCGAAGGTGAGTGTAACAAAATTCTCGCGGGATATTAAATCACTGCGGAACGACTTGAAGGTGTCGTTGAGACCAATCACGAAAATATCACGTTGTAGGCGATCTGCGACCGCCGATGGAAAATTACATTTCACATATTCTAACCTGACTGTTGTGTGCCAATCCTGAATCGTCATGCCTTGATCTTGTTTCAAAATGCGTAAGAAATTGTGTGTGCTTTGAATTACTGGTTCTTCCCCCAGATAGTGTAGTGAAAGTTGTGCAAGCCATTTTGCTGGATGCTGTTTGTCGTCCTCAGCGATTTGTGCGTCAATGGTGGTAGTCAACACGTCCCATTCAGTTTGAGGAAAAGCACGACGAAGAGCGGCCATAGCCTTAGGTCGTTTGCCTGTAGTCCAATAATCATCACTATCCTCAGCCTTGGATGAGTCCACATAATCTTCGATTATACAGTAATCACGATAGTTTGCCAGAAAATATTTAAAAGCTCGGCGGCGATCTGAAGAGTTGGCGTCGAATATCGGTCGGTCTTTTCCCATGATTATTTGATGGACGAGCGAAGTTTTCCGGCTGAAAATCCACACAAATTTTACAAGAGACTTAAGTCGTATCCCACTTCTGACACCATGTAATAGTCCG
>JAOBBB020110913.1:0-13148 GCA_025331005.2 Zoanthus gigantus
ATATGTCATCAGCATTAGTTGTTTCAATAATTGTTTATTAAAAAGTATTATTGTTCCTCTGTTTCTATCTTTAGAAATTTCTATTAAAAATATTAGAATACTCGCTCTCAATTTCTATTGCCAGTAGATAGAAATCGCGAGCTCGTATTCTAATTGTTATTTTTGAAGGGCTTGTTGGACCGAACAGATTGCATGCTGAAATGGTACTTCGATATTTAATTGACAAGCAACTACTAGTACAAATTTAATACAATTAGTTTCTTCGGCTACAATATACAAACTAAGATTTCTATAAGATCCTTAAATCATTGCGCAAAGATAAAAAATAACAGAAACCTGTAATTTGTGTGATGTTTGGGTTTAGATCTAATATTAAGCAATGATAAGAAGTTCAGTTCTGTTAACTGTTAAACAGCATGATTTTATTTTACTCATCACAGACTCATTAGCTCAATCTATTTTCTGGCGTCAGTCGTAAAATGGAGAACAATCCTTTTTAGAAGTAAAAATAGTTATCAATACTCGCATTTTCTTGCAGAAGATCCGCACACGATGGAATCACGTGTACTACTGAACACTTCCTTGTTCTAAGTAAAATACAAAGCTGACCCATCGTTGCTCTCAAGCAGGACTAACGCTTTGTACTCTACTTACGTCAGCTTTGTACTCTACTTACGGCGATGAGTAAGCATTTCAACTCAGAGTTAATTAAAACAAATCACGTGTTTTACCTACTCACAGAAACACTGACCCATCGTTGGTCTAACAAAGGACTAACGCTTTGTACTCTACTTATGTCAGCTTTGTACTATACTTAAGACGATGAGTAAACACTTTAACTCAGAGTTGATTAAATCAAGTGTTTTACCTGCTCACATAAATACTGACCCATCGTTGGTCTAACAAAGGACTAACGCTCGAAACGTCAGATTTTTACTCTACTACGGCGATGAGTAAACATTTCAGCTTAGAGTTGATTAAATTACGTGTTTACCTAATCGCCGAATCAGTCAAGTATTTAAAAAAAAAAAAACTGTTCACTATGTCATTTCTTTTGTTGGTTTGAATAAGCCAAATGAAGAAAAACCCTGAAAAGGTCGTCAGGTTTTGTTTCCAACCTTGAGGAAACACGGATCCCAGTCATCGAGCGCCTGGCTATTTGTTATATTTTAAAACATATACATAAATGGATTCAGTACAGACATTGCATGCTATAAACACTAATTATCTGTAGTTATTGTACAATATACTTTAAAAAATTCGTTATGTACGTAGTATTAATCCATTTTAATTTAACAGCGAGGTTGCTGGAGAAATAGCTTAGGAGCCCCTCCTTCTAGATAGCGGTCAAACATGGGAAACAGTTTTAGTGTTGATATTGAGTGGAAAGCCAGGTCGTTTGTTTTCAACTGGCCAGGTTAATCTGTAACTTTAGAGTAATAAAATAGAATTTCTCATTTCTGATCCACCAAAAGTGGAAAGAAAGGGAGGATGGGAGGAACTGGGCTCCACCTAGTATCAGTTATCACCCGCTGTTCCGGAAAATGAGTCCGCACTCGTCTCCCGCAGGACCTGCTAGCCACCTGCGATTTCCTTTGTTGGTTTCAGCCAATTAATCATGTTAACGCCAGCAGATTATCGTCTGGCAAAGATTGTCGCATAAATCATCACATCAAAATGGCTGACGATGCGAAGAAGGGAGTGGCTTTCGAGCGAGTTTTGGATTATTTTAAACTTCAAAATTTAAAAGACTCTCAGCAAGAGGCACTGCAAAACCTAGTTAAAGGTTTAGTTAATGTGTTTATTATTCAGACAGCGGGATCTGGATCATTACGTCACAGACAAGGTCAACTGCTCACGCGTCCAGCCGTCTGCTCGGGAAGGATCACAGACAGCGAAATCGTGCAAAGGCGTCATCTAGATATAAAAGGGGAAAAAAAACAAATTTAGCGCGAACTGAGAAATGAAAGTTAGAATGAAATTAAACACATTAAATACAGACTTCGTGTTTGTATATACTTCTACTAATTTGGTTAATAGATGATATCGGTAATAATTCTTTCTTATGCTAGTCCAGTAGCCGACTATGTAATCAATTCAAAATATTTTAACTCAGTATATCTAAATGTTAAACAAACAAACATCCAAAATTGTGTTTGTTAATATATTGTTTGTTGAAGGTCATACAAAGCTTCTTTATAAGTGCAACCATTAAGCGGCCCCCTTAGTATTTACAATTATTCCTTTTTGGCATGTTACTACATCCTTCACTTGGAAACAGTAATCAGCTGGTTCTGAAAGATATTTCTAGAAATTGAAAAATTTCGTTTGCTGCATTTTCCGATATGTACACATGGCGTAATTTTCTTCCATTTTTACTGGACTGAGCGAAAAAAAATTATCGTAAAATCGTTTTGAAAGAAACTGAAGCGGAACATTTAGTGACAGGAGAATCTGATGAGGAAAAATAAAAGCAGATGTTTTTAATCTTGTTTGGTGGTTGTTGATAGGCATTGCGTGCGCCAAATTAAGTCATTATTTTCAAGTATCCTGTGGATTTTGCTGTCGGCAACAGACAAAACTAAAATTCCACCAATAACAAATCAATATTTAATAAATGAATAGATTAAAACACATTCAACCTGTTTGGTCATTTGAAACTCCTTTAATTTGAATGAATTTCTAGAAGAAAAAATTAGTAATAAAGCTAATGTAACAAGTTCCAGTTACTTATTTAAACTACCTTGCGTGGATATGCATGTAATGATGTATACAAATATTGTAAATTCTTTGGTCGAATATTGCCCTTAGTCTTAGAGCGATCACGTGCCGGGCATTCGAGAATCATTAAGGCCGACAAAATGACGTAAGGTATTGTTGTTATGCGGTAAGTTTTACTTGCACATCAAGTATTTTTAAAATGCAAATTAACATGTTTTTTTACAAGTTATATTCAGCGTTCTATGCTTTGGCTTTCCTCTATATTCGTTGAGGTTTAATCTCCACATGCAGGGTTTAAACATCCCACCGAGAGTCTACATAAGGAAATGTGAGTTAAAGATTTTTATAATTCGCCATAATGCTTAAGTTTGTCTTTGTTTTTTTTTTGTTTTGAGGTAGGTTTGCTTTTAATTTCACAACTAAAACTTGAAAATTAAGGAAGAGCTTGAAAATCAATCTATACTATATATATACTATGTACTTGTAACTTACAGAGAATATTATGCGGTTACCATTTAAGTATTTTACTGAACTAGTTAACGTGAATGTACAAACTTAGTTTGAGAACTGAAATATTTCATGTTTTGTCTTAGTTGCAGAGACCTCGCTATTTTTTCAAGGAATAGCGTTCTTTAAAAAAACATAACATTGAAGTTGCTGCTCTTTGACTTTAGCCTTGTAACCATGGGATAAAAAGAGTTGCATTTAATTGTTTTTTTTCCGACAAAAAAAAACACATGTAAAGGGTTCATTTGAAAAAACTGTTGAACCAATAAGAAGTAAGCTGCATGCGTTGTGGCTGTATACTACCCCACAGGAGTATCGAGTTTTACTTTTGTTGCCGTTTCAACGGGTAGAAATTAACTAAGTATATATAGTTGTAACTGAAAGTCAAAGTGCAAATAAAGCTTTGTAAAGCTAGCCATATATGTTTCACTTTTAGGATAAGTAGTTCTAAAAAAGCTCAAATATGACCAGTGAGCCATTGTTTGCAAGTTTTAGCTAAAAAGAAGAGAAAGCAGGAGGGTTATTAAAAAAATAATTAAGGTTATGATTGGCTTAAAAGAAACATTATTTTTAAAAACCACGAGGTTTCTGTTACAATAAACCAAGAGTTTGAGTGCATGTAGGTAGCTTTTGCGATCGGCGCCATATAAAATACTGACGGAGCGTTTAAATGCAAAGCAAGTATTGTTGCAAGACTATGTAGTGTTGTTAGGGGCAAACTTCAGATTCAATGTTTAATTAAAAAGGGAAAACAGGCACTTTATTTAAACTATGTCAAACCTTACCTCAATTTGTTGCTCTCCATAGCTTTTGACGTTGGTTTAAATCACATTGCCTTTCCTTGAGTCGCACAAGGTTAAAATCATCAATTATTTTAAAGACAATCCTCGAAGCTTAATTTGATTTACCTATCTCATACGTTGAGACATTGCTGCTAGCAGTCAGGCTCACTATTAGTTATGGTAGTTTGAAATGGTAAAACTCACTGCCAATGTAGCCATAGTGCCAAATATAGTGGCTTCAAATTAGCTATATATCACTAGCACCTTTGGACTATCAATACTTGAGCTTACATTGAGACAGTTGAATGTGTAAAAGACAAAATCAATTTAAAAAATTAAAAGAAACGTCGACAGGCCATTTTGAACAGGCATGCATGATGGTTAAAATGAAAACATGTGCAAAACAAAATAATAACTTTTGTCAGAATGTACTAAATGATTGTTTTCCGGTAAAGTATGGGAAGTATAATTTATTATTGCTGTATTTGTAATCACTTCTTATCTTTCAGTTTAAAGTACAAACGGGTTTGAAGTTATCGTGTCTTCTATATCTGAGAATCTAAAAAATTTAAAACATTTTTAGTACGTATAAATGCTCCTATAAAGCTAAAGGACAAGTTAAATTTTAATGTCACCGAACAAAGTGTTTACATTTCCAGCTAGCTTATAAGAAAAGCACATGATATAAGTCATCAACTGATAAACATCTAGAATCCCGAGCGTTTAGTTTTACGCTCATTATTAGAGTTACTTTTCAAACAAGAAATCGCTTGCTCTTAAGTATATGAAGCCTTGAATTATAAAATGTTTTTTGGATGGAAGTGTTGGTAATGACAACCGATCGTATAAAATAATTAGTTTGCCTTTATTAATTATATTATTAAAGCAGTTTGTAAGACCAAACTGTTTTATTTTGGTATCTTTAATTTTGTTTTAAAATGTACACTGCATGCCCACTGAAATTACTTTAAATTTACAATATTAACATTTTATAGTCTTTGTAACTTATAAGCCAGAAATAAAGATATGCACCATATACATGTATGATCAAATAAATTTCAAGTGAAACAAGCGTGTTTGTCAACATCTTGGACGTTGGTTTTTCACCCGAGCAGAACAAGAAGAAAAAAGTGTGCTCAATTGAACAAAAATGCGTTAATAGAGAATTGTTGAGAATGCGAACTAGTGATGCTAAATAAAAAGAGCGCGCTATTACAGGCACAACATTTCAATAAAAGAGAAAAAAAATTACATCATTTGGTGATGTGCTAACAGCCAAATCTTTTCTTCGCCAAGTTGCATTAAGACCACATTAGCATTAACAAAATTTCAAAAAATTATCAAAGCTAAGTGGCAGCCATTGCTCAAGCTATTTTTGGCTCTAACGAATTTCGCTTTAAAAAGAGTTTTCAGTAGCTAAGATCTGACCAATTATTTGAACTTGTTTATAAGACAAGGTTAAAAAACAGTAAATGTTCTTGAATTATTATATATCATTAGTGAATTCTGAAAACAGTCACCTGCAATGCAACAAACACATTGATAATTAATTCATTATCCGAGAAAACACTGTACTAAGTATCTAAAGGGAGCAGTCATTTTGTTAAAAATTAATCTTATGTTGAAAAAAAAAAAAAAAGGATCAAAAGATAACATTTAAGTCACAAATGATTCTAGACTCACTCCAAAATTGTCCCGTTTGGATTTAGAAATCCCGTTAAATGTGAAATTGCTGCAAACCTGTATGATATTCGCAAACTCGAATCAGATTGCATTGTTTGTAATACTATAAGCCATCGTTTGCTTAGTCATTTTTTCATCCAATAACTCAAATTTTGAATTTTGTCGCTTTAATCATATTAACTTATTGATAAGAAAAACAAATACAACGCTATATGATATGATTTTGTTTAGCAGACGTTAGACTGTTGAAGTTCTCGTAGAACAACGACAAGATACCAGAAGAAAAGATGTAAAGTGCTCCTAAGCTTAATTGGCCAGGCAGCTTTAAAGTAAACATATATGGGTTCTAATGCTAGGTAAATTGTGAAGTAAAATAGACAACTGATTAAAAAAGATTAATGAGATAATATTAGCTTATTCGCTGATAATTAATATCTAAGGTGAATCGAATATATTTTAACATGACTAAAACAAAATGAATGGCTGCAAAACTACGTCGAAATTAATTAGTCAGTAAACCAATATGATTAAGAGCTAGGACTCAGCCAGCAACTTCAACCGTAGACAGCTGTTTTGTCTCTTTTGGGACTCGTCAGTACGGTGTAGAAGCTATAATGAACAGCCAACCACAGGCTAGTTGTTTATCTTGCTCAAAGTTGTCAACCCAATACCGACTCCAAAAACAACTTTGGGTTAGAACTTTGGGTTACATATTCGTAGTTGTTCTCTTTATGTTTTAGGTGAAATGAGAAATAGTAGGTCCAAATTTTAATTTTATATTCTCTAATTTTGTTAGTTTATTCTTGCACTCTGTTAATCTATCTGTTGTTAAATCTTTTCCGGGTAAGTAATTATTCCAAGCTATAGATCCTCTATATTATGTAGAGTTCCTGATAAGTATGTTACTGACCCTGTTTGTTACTGACCCTGGCAAGATAATGTCTTCATTTCTGCTGCTTTCACGACTTGTCATGAGTTTCTCTGTTAATATATCCTTGCAACTGAATTCTGGAAGGTTGTGACCCTTTCTGCATTTGAAAACGAGCCAAGTCAATCGTACCTTATTTAAGAAACATAGCCAGGTGAAAACCGAGGCGAACGTTTAGGAGAATTCAAAAGCAGATCATTGAAAACCAGAGACGCAGTCCAGGGTTTTCATTTATACTCAACTTGTACCCTCAAAACATCAGCTTCTGACACACTACGGAAATCCAGCGATGATCAAAGATTGCAGTCGTTGTCTAAACTGCAAGTGAAATGTTCTGTGCGGCTAAAATGCACTGATTAACATTTCAGGAAAAGTTTTTTTTTAAGATAAACGAGAGTTTGTATAAGACTTATTAAGATCTGTTGGCTAAAGTTTGCAGTTATTGAACAATTTTGTGCGACGTTTACGGTATTTTAATAATATGATAACTTTACCTAAAATTGTTCTTTAATCCCGTTTGACGTCAGCTTTGAATTCAAAGTATGAAGGTTTCTTTTCAATATATATGATAATAAAACATCTTTCTGACTTCTGTGTGCAAATCTGTTCTATATGGCATGGTAAGTATTAGTGGATATAATCGAACTTAATGTTACATTAACCTGCGTTTTGTTTTTAAAAATCCAATTTCACCCACGCTATTATCATTTAAATTATACAAAAAAATTCCAAACTCTTCAAGCTTTAAAACATGCAATGCATGCGTATCGCGTTTACAATAAAAAAGTGTTCTATTCTTCATTTTTTGTACTTTAAAGCGTTATTTTATTGTACAAGTTCTGTTAGGTTTTCAGAATGAATTTTTACTAACCTGGTTTGACAAGTTTACAGCTAAAATGAGTCTTGCACTTAAAAGATTAGTAGTTTTAATTACGTTTTAAAAACAGCAAGAGCTAATAATGGGACTGAATTTTCTGAAATGACTTTTTCGTGCGCTGTCTTATTGTTTTAAAATCGTCAAAACTAATTTATGTTTTAGCATCTTATGCCAATTTCTACTTTATTGAAGGTGTGCTATGGGTACAAACAGACACTTGTTCAAAATTTTTTGAAAGTGGTGCAGACAAAAGAGACTAATTAAGAAAAAAAATCTTGAAATTAAAAGTCAGTAAGCATGGTGATGAGTGGCAATCAATACTTCTGTACTGAGTACATAAGTTTAGCTGTGTATAGTTAAATGACAGATAATACTACCTAAAACTGAAAGCGAGTAAAACTACAAGTTCAGTTTTTGAATCAAAATTAAAATTTGGTTTGACAAAAGTCAAAAAGTAAACTTTTCTTTTTCTAAACTCTTATAAACTTAAATTTCCTAATCTGGTAAATTAACGTGATTCAATAACTGTCATGATCATAAGCAACTTCCTTTATGGAAATTTAACTACTAACTAAAATTCTTTGCATTCATTGAAGCATTTCACAATGACTATGCCTTCGAAACCGAAAACGCGTCTTGCTGCTAAACCGAAACATTTTCTTTCGACATTGTTATTCTCGTGGCTTGATCCAATCTATCGGCGCGTCCATTCGACTTCCGAACTTGACACTAACGACTTGTGTGAGTTAGAAGAAGAAAACAAGGCTGAGCATGAAATAGCAAGATTCGAAAGATACTGGAAGGAAGAGAATTTCCCATGTAGACAATTGTCAAAGAAGCCGAAGCTCTATCGAGCAGTTTGGCGTAGTTATCGAAGAGGTCTCCTAAGTTCCGCTTTATATGCAGTACTGGAGTCAGCTTCAAGAGTCGCTCAAGCTGTGCTGATTGGACTTGTTCTTACAGGACTCGCAGAGAAACCAAATGGTGAAGACGGCGGCAAAGTTCAGTTCATATATGTTCCAGTACTTTGTTTGGTAACATATGTGTTTGTTGTCACTTTACATCGAGGTCAATTTCTGGGAAAGTTGTATGGAATGCGACTACGAGTTGCCCTAACTGGATTAGTCTATAAAAAGGTTAAAGAGTGGTAGCGCGTAACCTGCTGTTCTGGATAAATCAACATTTTTGGATTTTACTGGCAATGGTGAGCCCGCAGTGAAAGTGCTCAGCGTTTGTCATTCACTGGCTTCGTTGGTTTGAATGCATTGTTCTTTTTGATTAATGCAGTAGAGCAAACATACTTAAGAAGCAACCTTCATCCACTGTAAAGAATCCGTGTGCGCGATTGGTCAAAACCTATCACGTGATTTTGACGTATCTATCGATACCGCCACGACTGGTCATTAATTCGTTTAACATATGTTTTTTATGCTTTAACCCGTGGCTTTCAAATCGCCGAGTCTTCAATAAGTTCAAACTCCTGAATATATGAATCAAATTGAGTTTTTTGAGCTTTTGACCAGCGAAAGTTGTCATTTGTCAAAATATACACGCAAGTGATTTGGCGGGCTTTTTGACGCGCGTCCTGAAATTTTCCCGCCTTTAAAACATGTTTGAAGTTTGGATTTCTTGTACAGCACTTTGCAACGTTTTTGTTCGGTTTTCTGTTTGATGTTTTAAAATGGAATTCAACCATTTGCCAGATTTATTTCGTGGTTTTTATTTTAGAAAATATCTTATATTAAAAGGTATATCAGAAAAAGGCCTCAAAACGACTGGTTCGGTTTGCACACTCTATAAATTATAGTTAGCTTTAAAAGGCGGCCATCTTTATATTTACTTTCTTACTTTTGTTGTTGGAAGTTCATGTAATGACTGTTTCAGTTCGTGTTTTGTTTACTAATAGTTGCACGCACTGTCAACACAATGAACCACAGGCAACCCAGGCTCTTATTGTGAATATGTCACGTTCACTGCATTGTTACTTTGTAGTTTATATAATAAAGGCTTAGTATGAAGGGTTTGATAATCGTGTGAAATTACACTAATTCATTGATTTGAGGATAATAAAGTTCTCTCACCTCATTCTTGCCTTTTATTTATTATTTCTCAAAATTTTCACCCATTTCTTTTTTGAGCCTTCGAGTTGCATTTTGCAACCAACGTCTCGCCCTCTATAAAGGAGAGAAGGCTGGAGGCTCGAAATGCTTCCAGCCACAGGTCAACAAAATGCTTCCCTGCCACAAAACAGCCGTCTAAATCCCAATAAAATCGTCATCCCTGCAAATGTCAATACATTTCACTGCACATAAAACTTTTTAGCTGCAAACACGACCAACGAATGTCGAAATAATTCGAATGATATTCGGCTTTTCGCCTTTCCACTGATGCGTGTTGTCCACCGACCTGCAACCGATGCAAACTGTCATTTTTCATCCTCACTTCTGATTGGTTCATTCAAATCACGAGCGCGCGACAACAATCCCCGCCAAGAGAGGCAGGTTCTACGGGAGCAATTCAGAGTATACGTGAAAATGGATATCGTTTGCTTTGGAAAATACTAAATATACCATAACTATCATTTTTGGTTAGTAATCTTTTGTTGATCTAAAAATAGCTCGAGACAGGCTCAATGCTTATTATTCTATTAACTTTATTATTATTATTATTATTATTATTATTATTATCCTTGTTATAATTATTATTATTACTAATTCTATTACTCTCATTGTAATTTATAAGTATTACAATTCTTATCATTACCATCATTTTTATATGTAATCTTAATTTTGGTGATATGCTAACAGGTCTTGACAGCTCCTATGCCCAAGGACACTTTGGATATAAGAGAGTTTTTTCCGAGCAACTCAGGAACTAAAGTTCCTTTACCCAGGACACCTTCACCTAAGATGACCAACAGCCTGCCATTGTGTAAGAACATTTTTCATTGTTTATTATCGTCTTTTTTTACCGTCCCTAATTTCTCACTCCTGGGGTTGGACGTGATATGAGTTGCCTCCACTGTTTTCTATCCTCTGCCATATCTTCTGTGATGTTTAAATTCCTCATGTCTTCTTCCAATACCTTACTCCAGGCCTTCTTTGGCCTACCTACTGGCCTTCTACCTTCCACCTCCAGCTCCATCACTCTCCTAAGTATGCTACTCTCATCCCTACGTTTTACACGACCAAACCATCTCATTCTCCTTAATCATGTTCAACGTTCTCCACCCCACATCTTCTGACCTCTTGATTATAGTAATCCTGTCCTGCCATCTTAAATGTATCACAACATTCTGTGATCACAAATAGCTAGCCACACCTTAAAAAAAATACAACTTGCTTTGTCATAAATGTGCCTTTCACAAGTACCTTTCTAATAAAATTTTGCAATAAAGAAAGTTTCTTTTAATAATTATTCAAATAATGTTTGTAAACCAAAGGGCTTCAAAGAAAATTCATTTAATAACGTAGCACCGAGGCACCTTGTCCTTGAGTACTCCTTGGAAACTCCTTATTTTTCATTTGTACTTCAACATGAACCCTGATTTTCCCATGTATGTCCAGCCATTTGTAAAATGCACCATTCCATGAATAATATGCACCCATAAAATATATGACCCGTCAAAAAAAAAAAAAAAAAAAGGCAACAACTAAAGCCAAATTTGAAATCCTTGTACCTTATTTTTAGTAGCCCTTAAGCCTATGATATGCTATATTTAGCAATGTTCAAAACAAGAAAAAGTATTTGACTTTTCTAGATTTTGGACATTATTTTGGTTTACCGTTATGGAATACCATTCCTTAAATATGTGAAACTTTAAACTGTCAAAATTGAAAAGTACTGAGGCTGTGTATAGGAGCACCATTCTGGACAAAACCAAAAAAACAGTGCAGCATCTTTTGGCCTGTTTTATAAATGGCAGCTTTTTTTAAAACACTTTTGTGTATTCAAATTAACCTAACTTGCCTCATCCTCTAGTTAAAAAATCCAAAAAATTATTTCGTAAATGAAACAAGTGAGGCAAAATTCAATACAGACTAAAGATTATTAGTATAAACCTACTAACGGTCTAACACGCATCCTGCATTCTGATTGGCTACTCTACTAGAGGTCTATTTGTGATAGCCTGCTAGTAGAGAAAAGATGGCAGATCAAAATAGTAATGAGACCCGTTTTGTTATAATATCAGAGAATTTCATCGATATTATAATTTGTACATCCTTTTTGACTGATTAGTAGGTTTATACTAAAACAATTAGACATCTTGGCCTCATGGACTACAAGTTTGAATAGCCCACTCGGCCTACGGCCTCATGGGCTATTTACTCGTAGTCCATTCATCCTCGGGGTCTAATTGTTAATTATCATGGTCCCACTCACAGTGAAGGAATATAATATTGCCAGTTAAATAAGACTGCAAGTGAAATTTGCAGTTTAGTTATACAGTGCATCCTTGATTATCCGTACACCAAACTTGGCTTTTTAATTTTTTTTTTATTCCAAACAGATTTTTGATTAACATGGCTTCTTCAAGCAGCCTGTTTCAAACCAGATAAATCTCAAATAAAATGCTTTTGTTTGCATACAGTATAGTCTCCTTTTTTACCTGCGCAAGAAAGTGGTCGTAAGCAGAGCACAGTTCAATCCTTTTCTCAGACGATATAAACTGATGTTTTCTTTTCATCGACTTTTGAATTTTGTTAGCAAATTATGTTGTAATTATCATGAGTATCAGACACAAAAAGTAATTTTCTTTTCTGCCATGGTTTTCTCTTCATTCATGCCAAAAAACTACCCTTTAGTGGGCATGTTAAATGGTCAAAAGATCATCCTCGATTATCTGAATTTTCGGCATATCCGAATGACCCTTTCTTTGACTTGAGTTCAGCCTGTTCAGATAATCGAGGATGCAAGTTGTATGTTGCAAGTGTTGGTGGATCTCTAAGGGAACTTGTGCCCCAACCTATGCAGCATGGTAAATGTATTTATAAGAAAAACAGTCAAAAGTTATCAACTAAGCTAAGCTAGCTAAATCCTTTACAAGCTAAGTGGCCCACGGAGCTGGCAATTATCTCTGGATTTGACATTTTGCCCTCTAAAAATGTCAAAATCTACTCCCAAGGGCATAGACAGATGATCAATTTAACTTCTCGAACTCATTAATAATTCATTTAATTAAACCAAAAGAAATAATAACCGTGACCATGGATTGGAACTGTAGTTTTAGTTTCGATTGAGAAGATATATCAAACACAAGAGACAGTGTTTCATCACATTTCCAAACACCCCAAAGTTCGTCAAAGATACTCTGCTGCATGTTATATTTTTAAGTCACTTCTCGGTGTTTGGAAATCTGATGAAACACTGTCTCTCGTGTTTGATATATTACTTGAAACCCCCTCCCTTAGATCATAATCTGTTGTCAAAAAGTCATAATCTGTACTCAAAACCTTGCCACCAGGTGTCTTAAAGGTCAAGGCAGTTCATCCTTGTCTGTCCTCACCCCAAAGGCATAACATTAGGATATAGTTATTAATCTGCCCCTATGCCAGTTTTTTGGGGGTGAGGGACAAAATTTGCGTCTATCTTGACAATGCAGCATTTAAAAGGGGTACTGAACTAGCTCAAAATGGATGCTCTTATGTTC